>AWOL01S0085634.1:5321-19036 GCA_000715115.1 Nicotiana otophora
AAAGCAAAGGGAGAGGGGAGATAAAGGGAAGGGAGACAATATTAGTACCGCCACAACAATCATAAGAAAGATAAGAGCACAGTAAAATCCAGAGGAAGGATGCAAAGCAAAGCGATAACTAGTAAATAGGACACACACTAAAAGCGAAATAGTAAGTCACAATATTGACACTAACTATCTTAGACAAACCCCCTAAATAGATAGTCCCACAATAGTACGAAGTAAGGCACGACTCAACTACCTCCTAAGCGTTTAAGCAATTACATGTTTGGATAGAAGCGCTGAATCTGATATATAGTAAAAGGGCGATAGATATAAAAATATGTTACCTCCCATATTTCCTGATCAGTATGCTCTGACAAAGGGTCAAGATTGTATCTAACAGTCCCGCTAAAAAGTGTTGGATCTTGTGGAATGATCGATATAGAAGTTCGAAGATCATGAATCCCGATGGTGGAAATATTTAGGCCATCTATTATGATCATTCCTTCAGTTGGCTCTACCAAGCGAAACAACGCACTTATAAAAGTTGTTTTGCCACTACCTGTCCTGCCTACAATTCCAACTTTATATCCACCTTCAATTATACAGCTAATGCCTTGTAAAACTAGTGGAGCATTGGGTTGATATCTGACCTGAAATATACACACTGTAAGCTTTATATTACTTCAGTGAAGAAAGGGGTGTGAATAGCTCAGGCATTAGGATACTAACCTTTAAATCAACAATCTCAACTTTACCGGTGGAAGGCCAACCGGGAGCAGGTCTATTGCCTTCTATTGTTTCAGGGAGTTCGCTGGGAATATGCATGTATTGCTCTAATCTTTCTATGGAAATGATGGAATTTTCTAGCATGCATTGGTTTTGGACGGAAGAAACTAGGAATACGTTTAACGAAAGAGCATATGATAGAGCCATGCCAATATATCCTGAAAATAAGTTGCCAAAGTCTTGGTATATGAACTGAACTTCATTTTGTTCTAGTTTCATCTAATGTTAAGGTCAAAATAAGATAAACTCATTACCTGAATTAGAAGCTTCGAAGGGACGCAAGACCATGGCTAAGGCTGAGGACGAGAGAACTATGGCACAGAGTATTTCAAGACGTTGGATCAACCACTCGGTTGCTGAAAAGCTATGGAAAAAGGCAATGGCATTTCTATCAATAAGGTACAAATATTCTGTGCAAAAACGGTCCTCCTCCTCAAAAGCTCTGATGGTCATTGCTCCCGATATCGCTTCAGCAAGATGGCTAGCAACAGATGACTTAGTTGTGCCATCAATCCTCATAAGTTCCTTTGCTGAAGCAAAATAGAATATCTGTGCAGAACAATAAAACAGTGAACTACAATATTAAGTAGGCAATCAATAGAGTTTTTCGGCGTCTGCAGCTTAATGTAGTTAATATCCTCACCTGTAAAATCACTGTCATATAAATCGTTGGTATAATGACTATCAAGATTGGCCAGGTAAGAGCAGCCAATATTGCTAAGCTGAAGTATGTGGTCAAGGTTGAGGCCAAGGCTTGACTGAATCTAAATGACATGTCAAGATCCAAAACACTGAGGTCTGAAGACAACTGCAAAAGAAGACTATGTTAGTTCCATATAAACTTTGCATCGTTGTTTGTAGGCTAGCTTAGGTCGTCGTTTCTTACCCGACTAAGTATTCTTCCAAGTGGGGTTGAGTCGTAGAATGACATTGGTGCTCGGAATATTGAGGTTATTAACTTACTAAAAATAGATTTTGAAGACTTGAGGCCTAAATCAATCACTGCATAGGACCTAAGGAACAAAGTTAGTGACATACCAAATCCTATGGATGTGTATATTAGGATGAGATTAAATTTGCTGATACTTGAACTCTGTAAATCAGCAGCTAACAATAGATTTTGTCCAAGCTGCCCAACCATATATAGGAGGTGTGATAATATAGCCAAAAGAAGGTAGAAAAATCCATTGCTTTGGCCAACATATTGTTTATAAGGCTTAAGACCCGTGTATCCTGTTTCTCTTTCTTCTTGTTTGATCAACTGCTCACCGACAGTTGCTATTAGCTGCTCTTCTGCACACAATTGATGTATATTTTCTTTGGAGCTTTTGGTTGTTTCTTTGAGGGAACACCCTCCATTACTCTCACTTTTTGTTGCGTCGCCATGTGCATTAATGAGGTTTTGAAACTCTTCACAAGAAAGAAGCAACTGATCAAAGGAAGCTGACTGTATGATCTTCCCTTCAGACATTAGCTATTAACAAAATAAAGCTCTCTTAGATCCACAACTTACGCACAAACTGTTCGAAAAAATCAGGCAAACAAACTCATAGAAATAAATGTGACATCATACATAGTAAATGAGATCAAGCTTGTAATTATGAGATAATATGCAGAATAAGATTACTAACCAATATTGAATCAAATGTCGGAAGGAAGTCTACTTGATGAGTAACAAGCAAGACTGTCTTTCCGGAAAGAGCTCCCATGACATATTCCTGATCATATTCCAAGTTAGCAGTTTCACGAAATACTTTTCAGTTTTTAGTTCAGAAAGATAAGGGTTCTTACATTAAACAGACAGGTTGAGGTATGTGCATCAACTGCGCTGAATGGATCGTCCAAGAGATATATGTCTGCATCTTGATACAGTGCACGTGCCAGCTGAACTCGCTGCTTCTGTCCGCCACTAAGGTTAACACCTCTTTCTCCAATAATCGTTTCGTCACCAAAAGGAAACATTTCAAGGTCCTTGACAAGAGAACACCTTTCAAGTACTTCTTGATACTTGAGTTGATCAATGTTGGAACCAAAAAGAATGTTATCCCTTATTGTTCCTCTCTGAATCCATGCATTCTGAGAAACGTATGCCACTGTTCCGTGAACTTGAACCTGAAAATGGAGAAGGGAATGAAACAGGTTTAACACCAAACTACTCTTCTCTGCTGAGATCCAAGTATTACACAACAATTTGGCATTTAAAAGAGAATGAGAAGCTAATGTAAAGCTTACCAGGCCATCAACGAAAGGAACTTCTCCGAGAATTGCAGCTAAAAGCGTTGATTTACCAGAACCAACCTCTCCACATATTGCTAACTTTTGCCCTGGTTTAACATGAAGGTTTACACTTTTCACTGTAGGATTAGGCGAATTCGCATCCCATGATATCCCATTGGACTTGATAATTATGGAATGCTCAAGTTCCTTCTCCTTGTACTTCTTCTCGATACGTCTGTTATGCAACTCAGGAGCCTCGAGAAATTCCTCAATTCGAGTGAAGGAGACTTTCGCTTCTATGAATACTCCAAGAATATCGGGTACTAACCTAATAGGTTCCTGAACGATGCGTAAAGTGGCAAGGAATGTGAAGACATTAGTGGTATTCAGGGGGACCTTGAGTAAGTAACAAGACCAGAAAGTAACTGCAGATACTATGATTGGTGTTGACCAAAACAAAACCAGGTAATATCCTTTCTGCATTTGAACTGCTGATAACCATTTGTATTCTTCTTCTCTTAGCTTTTCAATAGCATTCTTAAAATGTTTCTCCCACGCGTACAACTTCAACACTTTCATACTAGTAAGTGCTTCTGTTATGGCCCTTAGCATTTTATCTTGCGCAACCATAAGCCCGGTCAAGTACTTGTGCTGTGATTTGGCCACTGGAGAATTTCCTAGCACACTTGCTACCACTAATAGTATAGCCGGTATGGTAGCCAGTCCCACAGCATAATACATTATGACTAATGCAATGCATATCTGAACAGCCGTTGTCCATATTTGGTGAAACCAATACGGAAATTCACCAATCTTATAGATATCAACCGTGGCATAGTTTATTATCTCACCAGATGAATGAGTACTCTTAGCAGTGTTTGAAAGCCGGAGTTGCTTATCATATATAGCTGCAGTAAGCAAAGATTTAATTTGAAGGCCGATTAATCTAGTCCTGAAAAACCATTGCCTCTCTGCTAATGATTCTATGCATTTGGCGATAAGGATTCCCCCAGCTAGCACATAACCTTCATATTTGAAAGCTCCCTTTCCTTTGGCAACTTCAATGAAGGCATAAAGAAACAACGGTCCTATTGACACCGTCACTGTCTTAATCAGACCGAAGAATCCAGATACCACAGTGGCTTTCCATTGACAGAAGACTATCGTTGAAAATACAGAAGGCCGAGAATATGAATTTTTTTGCTTTCTTTTATTTAGTTGCTCCTTAAACAAAGAGTACAATGTCCCAGCTTGATCCTCTCGCCTCAATTCTGGAATGTCCTCATCATTTAGAGTTTTATCCCTTCCCTTCTTCAATAAATCATTCAACCAGAAAAATGACATTGTGCTAAAAACTCCAGCTTTGGCAAATGGAGTTGTATTCTCCTTTGAATCAACTTTACCACAGGCATCGGTTCTTTCTCCCAACAGAGGTTCACAAGTGCATAAATTCTTTTGGCCTTTGGACGCAGAAACAATCATCAGAATCACCCCCGGCAGTGGTAACAAGTCCAAGACTGATTTTGTGTGCACTACCTTTTTGACAATTACTTGCCACATGGATGAAATGCAAAGAAATCCTGCTAGTAAGCTTGCTAGAAAAAGACACAACTTTCCCAGTGAAGAAGTATCTTGTTTCTTGATAGAAAACAAACTTAGCAGCAACCATGCGAGCCCTTGTAACAGCGGAACCAGCCATTGAAGGAGAGGTAGAATAGTTTGATCCGTGATGATTTTCTGTGAAACTTTCCATGTCCCAAAACACAAGTATGCTAAAGCTAAACTGCCATTGACAATGTAGGAACAACTTGACAAGACAGAATTGCCTTGAAATTCAGAGGATGACACGCTCTTTCTTGACGAGAACTTGGTAGAAAAGAGGAAAACAAGAATCATCAGAAGAAGGATATCCGCAGAACTGATGAATATGTGATTGGTGCATGAGGATGAATCAAGGAAAGTTGTAAAAGCTGAAGTACAACTCTCTCCGGCTTTCTGAGAACACTCATATTTCCCACAGAAAATCAGCCAGAGATCCATGGTTATCCCTGATGAAACTTAAAAAAGAATAACTAATTAAAAAAGGCATGGTTTGGAGGAGGGGGTGCGGGGGTATTTATCAGATTCTTGATACTGTATCAACTAATGTGCAACAATCATGTAAGAGTTTCAGAAGAAGAAAGATAACAGGAGAGGTTCATTGGATGCTCATAAGTCATAACAACAGCAACTACTACTACTACTATGCCTTCAGTGCCAAGCAAGTGGAGTCCGCTATATGAATCCTCCGTTCCTCGCTGACCCTTTCGATCCATTTAAGCTAAGAGCCCGTTTGGATGGGCTTGTTGTAAGTGACTTTTAAGCCAAAAGCCATAAGTTAGAAATTCTAGCTTTTTGCTTTTGACTTATTTTTGTCATTTTAGCTTAAAAACAAGTGCTTAAAAACACTTTTTTACTTTATCCAAACACTACAAAATGGCTTAAAAACTATTTTGGCTTAAAAGTACTTAAAATAAGTCAATCCAAACGGGCTCTAAGTCTAGTACTATACAATATTTCATGTTCATTGCATGTTCGTTATTAAGAAAATTTCCCGGGGACTAAATAATTATCAAGAAATATAATTTCAACAAAGAATCACATTGTAATTGCAAGATGGCAGCAGCTGAAAATGCTAATCATTGTTCTTTCAAAGCTGTTGTTTCCTTCAGAAGATAGAGAGCATTTTCCTTAATCAATTAAAGGTACGGAGAAAGCATCTTTAAATGTACAAGGCATTTAAAATCCAATAAAATGTTAAGTTAAGGAGCATTTACCTTAGTCAATTATAGTCCTACTTTCAGATAAAAAGATAAAGAGAAAGCAGCTCACAAACAATCATCTCCAAACTTGTAGCAGCACTTTTGCTTAACAGTCGCACTGAATAGTTAAATTTCACTAACCTTCACATTTATACCACTGAACCAAAAGCACAATCTCTTTTTCCTTTTCTCTTATTTGAGTTTTATTTTTCTATACAAAAAGTTATATTCCCTATCATTGGACTCAGGAAGAGCTATGACATTTTAGCCTTTTCTCCACTTTTCTACAGCTGCCACTTGAAATGACAGCCAATCCAAAATAGAATCTTTATTTTTTGCATTTGCTCACCAAAAGAACAGAAGATTGAGCAGTGGAACTTTACAGAACTAACATGAACTTTAAACACATGTCAGCAGAACTAGCTGAATCAAGGAGCAAATTCAGATTTTCAAACAAACTTATAAAAGCAGAAGTTGGAACTTACCTTCTTTGTTTTGTTATTTTCAGCTCCAGAACACAGTCATCTGAAAAATCTTAGCTCTTCACAATTTCGACCAATTTTCCACCAGAGTATAGCAACTTGTGTGTTCACTATATAATAGCTCCAGCGTTTAAAATTATATATAACTGAATAAATAAATTTCCATGCATCTTATTATATGCAAATATGGATTTCTGACGTGAGATTTGCACATGAACCAAAAAAAAAAAGTAACCAACTACAACTACAGAAGCAATAAATGCTAAGTTGGTTTTAAGATCAATTTTGAGACAATACCATGTTCGTATAAAATCTATATATATTTGTACCATTGTGAAAAGTTGAGTATATTTACTGGAAACTCGTACAATATGGCAAAAAGTGTTCACTTGGGAAGTTTCGTTACTATCATTGTTACTTTTTCCCGACAAATATTAACCACCACAACTTTATATTATTTTATTACTTTCTACTCTTGGATGGCATATTGGCATAAGTTTGTCTTTTACCATAACGGCAAAAATAAAATTTAGAAGCTTAAAATAGAGAGAGAGAGAGGGGTCAAAATCTTTCTTTGCTTTAAGTATGTAAATTCTCCTAAAAGCAATGGTGGTTTTATGATTTATCAAAGAATTAGATACCATAAAATGCAGAGCATATTATGTGTTGCTTTACTTTTTTTTACGCAAAAGCAACGTTGAAATTTGTGTTCCATAACTAAAAAAAAAATACTCTTTTTTTGGTTGAAAAAGAAAGTACTCTTTCTACAATATAAAAATAAAGTACTCATTTTATTGAAATAAAAAAAATATTTTTTCTACATCATGAAAAGAAAATACTCATTTTGTTGAAATGAAAAAAATACTTTTTCTACATCATGAAAAGAAAATACTCTTTTTGTTGAAATGAAAGAAAATACTTTTTCTACATCACGAAAAATACTCTTTTTGTTATAATGAAAGAAAATACTTTTTACATCATTTTGTTGAAATGAAAGAAAATACTTTTTTAACATCATGAAAAAAAAGTACTTTTTTTGTTATAATGAAAAACATATTTTTTTTATATCATGGAAAGAAAATACATATTTGTTGAAATGAAAAAAAGAATGTATCTATAATATGAAAAAAAAGTACTATTAATAATATTTTATTTAATGTAGGGGTAAGTGGGGTGGGGTGGGTAGGTGGGAGTGTGGGGGTGGGTTGGTGAGGATGGGGAATATGGTGGGGATGGTTGAAAAGAATTTTGGAAAATATTTTCCTCCAATTAGAGAAAAATGAGTTCACGAGAAAAATATTTTTCTAAACATTTAATCAAACCAAATATAAAAAAATTAAAAAATATTTTTTAGAAAATATTTTTATTCGTACCAAACACAACGTAAGTCTAAGTAATTTTTCCTCCACATGGTGTTGCAGCAAATCAGATAGACGGATGACATGTCGTTTACATAACCTTCTTCGGAATTAATCTTTGATTTGGTACAAACAATTTTTCTGTTTAGCTCGTGCGTAGGGGGTTNTTACCTATTGACACATCTACGCGTCAGTTTTGTTTTTCTTGTTTGGCCAATAAATAGATTTCCAATGACGGCAGAGCAACTCGGTTTTTGTTAATTGTTTCAGCTGTGTCATTCATGTGTATTTAAATTGCACAATATATTCATACAATGATTCCTAGTGCTAAATGCCGACCAGTAGCGTACGCAAAATTTTGTGCAAGCAGTATCAATTTATTATTGCAACTCAACTTATTGCTAGTAAGAAAAAATGTGAAAATACTATAGATCCTCCAAAATTTGAAAAGGTTTAAAAAAAACTTATTCCTAGTGCTGACTAGTAGCATACACAAAATTTTGTGCAAGCATTATCAGTCTATTGTCACAACTCAACTTATTCCTAGAACTGACTAGTAGCGTACGTAAAATTCTGTGTAAGCAGTATCAGCCTATTGTCGCAACTCAACTTATTCCTAGTGGGAGGAAGTGTGAAAACACTATAGATTCTCCTAAATTGGGAGGGGTTTAAAAAAACATATTCTGACTAATAGCATACGCAAAATTTTGTGCAAGCAGTATCAGCCTATTGTCACAACTCAACTGATTCCTAGTGTTGACTAGTTGCATACGCAAAATTTTGTGCAAGCAATATCAGCCTATTGTCACAACTAACTCATTCCTAGTACTGATTAGTAGCGCACGCAAAATTTTGTGCAAGCAGTATCAGCATATTGTCACAACTCAACTTTAAAGTTTCAAGCATTCAAGCATAGTGTATGTGATAGTATTATTTACACAAAGAATAAACTTTTTAAGGTTTATAGCAGTTGACAAAGAGACAAATAAGAAAGGAATCATTAGTTCATAATGTCCGGTATTTAATACCAAAATTGTTTTATATAGCTGTAGCATACAACATTTATTATGTTCAGCTCCAACGAAAGGATTTGCCCTTTCTTTCTAGTTAAAAATGAACATACACTGTATAATTGTTGTTGTTCGGTGCAAAGGGTTCACTTTAGAGTTTTATACAGTAAAATTGTTTCACATCTACTCAAGAATAAATAGAACAATGAGGCCAAGGTTTTGGCCTCAAAATTAACAGAGAAAGATGACCTACATTGCAAAAAAGGTTACTCATTTCTTAGTGAAAAATCTATCAACATTCTATTCTGACAGCGCCACTTTGCGATGAAATAAATTTTGGTTTTCTGTTGACTTGCTCCAAGCATTGGATGACATCTCCAACCTTCAAGTCAACCCAATTTTGAATCACAAGTCCACATTCATTCCCCTTTCCAACTGCTTCGACATCCTGCTTCTCCCGCTTCAGCGATGCACAACATCCTTCGAAAACAACCTCACCACTTCTAAGAAGCCTCATTGTCGATGATTTGGTGAGACGGCCATCCATTACACGACAACCAGCTATCTTAACGTCCTCTCCCTTAGCTTTGCTCCTTCCTTTAATCTCAAATATGCTCAGTACCTGTGCCTCTCCTGCAACCTGTGTCTCAAACGTCCCGGGAGCTTTTTCAACAATAGAATTGCCAATATCCTCTAGAAGATGATAGATCACGCGATGGAGTTTTATCTGCAACCAATCACAATTACTATGAGCATAAAATGCCATTTCTGTTTCTTTTTTTTAAAAATAAATAAGGGGACCGTTCTCTCTTCTTTTTTCTTTGGGATAAACATGGTGTTCGAGCCAGCATACTCACACCTCGACTAATTCCACGGGATACCTAACACCTCCCACCAGCAAGCGACTATTTCCGTTTTATTTAATCTTCTAAAGCTAGTACATTAAATTCCAGCATGTAACAGGAGCATTCAGAATATTCCCATCTTTACAACATTCAAATGCGAAAGGATAACTACATTTCATATAAACCAGAATAAGTACCTTAACGCCAGCTTGAGTTGCTGCTTGACTTATTGAACTAGGTGGATTTCGTATGTTGAATCCGACAATAAATGCCCCACAAGCTTGTGCTAGATCTACATCAGACTCAGAAATAGACCCCACTCCTCCATGGATAATATTCACGAAAACCTATTAGAAGGATAAATTTTCACAATTTTGAAACTGAAGTTTCTCTAAAGAGTATGAATCAATGCCCACGAACATTAAAACAGAGTTGATCAAATATATAAAAACAGCATTTGTCTGACCTGAGGACTATCCAAACTCTTCAATGCATCTGTGACGGCTTGAACAGTTCCTTGAACATCTGCTTTTATTATCATTGTCATTTCAACCCTCTTTGGCTTCTCTTCTCCTTCTTCGTCTTCTGAATTAGCTTCTGCTATTAAACCTCCTGATTTTTCCGCTTGCATCTTCCTAAGTCTGTCTTTTTCAAATTTCTTTTTCCTCCCTTCACTAAGCATCCTTGCCCTTTCCTCAGAGTGGACGACAGTAATGTCGTCACCAGCCATCGGAAGCCCCTTGAGTCCTTCAATCTCCACAGGCATAGCCGGTCTAGCCCTATCGGTTGATTTTCCTAGCATATCCCTGATAGCCCTGATCTTTCCCCACTCGGTACCTACGACAACATGCTGACCACAGACAAGGGTTCCGGCTTTCACTATTGCAGTAGCCAATGGACCCCGTCCCCTATCAACCCTTGCTTCGACCACATAAGCTTGGGCCTGTCCATCCACACGTGACTTCAGATCCATTAACTCAGCCTGGAGAAGCAACGCCTCCTCCAGCTTATCCAACCCGATTTTAGTTACAGCAGAGACTTCAACAACCTGAACATCTCCACCCATCTCTTCGAGAGCCAACCCTTCTGTTGCGAGCTGGATCTTCACTCTTTCAGGATTTGCTGCTGGTTTGTCACATTTATTAACGGCAACAACAATGGGAAC
The DNA here is from genome assembly GCA_000715115.1 of Nicotiana otophora. Classification (NCBI taxonomy): domain Eukaryota; kingdom Viridiplantae; phylum Streptophyta; class Magnoliopsida; order Solanales; family Solanaceae; genus Nicotiana; species Nicotiana otophora. Next base: position 15,971 of record AWOL01S0085634.1, read on the forward strand.
ATCAGCTGCTTTTGCATGGGACATCGCTTCCAGCGTTTGTGGCATAACGCCGTCATCAGCAGCAACTACCAAAACAACAATGTCAGTGACCGCTGCACCTCTTTGTCGCATAGCACTAAATGCCGCATGACCAGGAGTATCAAGGAACGTGATCGATGCCCCAGAAGGCATTCCAACAACAAACGCACCCAAATGCTGAGTTATGCCTCCAGCTTCCTTAGCAGCCACAGATGTGAGACGTAGAGCGTCTAAAAGGGATGTTTTACCGTGGTCAACATGACCCATCACTGTAATCACTGGAGGACGTGGCAGGACTTCAGCGCCTTCGTTTGAATGCAGCCTCCTAACATTTACTCCAATTTCCTGCGAAGGAAACAAGTAAACATTTATGCTTAGAAGTTCAGACACTTTAATCAAATTGGAAAGCAAGAGTTAAATCAACCTAACAAAAACAAATGTTTTACCATCGCAACTAGCTCGGCAATGTCGATGCCAAGAGGATCATATTCCGAGTCAACTTTCTCCCCTACATTTATAAGGATGTCCTGCAAGACAGATATCGACTCCCCACAACGCTTGGCAAGCTCAACAATTGTCATGCCTTCGAATATCTCTACAGTTTTATCTGATAAGGAGGAGTTAGCAGCTCTTTTTAGTTTGGGAGGCACATAAGGAGCTTCAACAGGTGGCGAGGAATCCTTTGTCCTTTTCTTGAATTTCCCTTTCTTCTGTATCTTCAAACCCAAAGTTTCAGGTTCTTTTTTCCAAGCCAGTGCTTCTAGACTGGCATGAAAATACCTAGAGGAAAAGAACAAATTATATTATCTCTATTACATCAACCAAAAGGTAACACTGTTAGTTTTTTCAGGCTGCTCATAATCTTAACTTATCTTTATCATGCTGCCTATGATCTTAAATTTCGCCTTTCAACGTTTAGATTTACTCTCAAAGAGAAAAAACCACGGCGCAAAATTGTCCTTCCTGTCTTTGGAGTGCTATAAAAGAAGTGCAATTAACTTCATGGAAAAGACAACAGCTCACCACTGATTACCAACTTGACTATTACAGAAATATTCCCATTCAGTTCTGCCAAACTTTTTACTTAACCATGGCAAATCACTAATCTGAAAAAAACACGACATATCTACACAATGTCATGCAAAACTTCAGTTAATTTTGGTACAAGTCACAACGAACATTTATCAAACTTTAACCAAATACCCTTATTTAGTTAATGTAACGCCCCGGCCGGTCATTTTGAGTATTATAACCCCGTTTCCCCATTTACTGCTCAATTTATGCTCTATAGTTATTTTATGACTTACCGGGTTAGTTGGTTCGGGTCCGGGAGGAATTCGGAACGAAATGAGACATTTAATCTCATAATTGAAATTTGAGTTAGAAAAATTGACCGGATGTGGACCTATGTGTAACAGACCTCGGATTTGAATTTTGATGATTCCAACAGCTCCGTATGGTGATTTTGAACTTAGGAGCGTGTCCGGAAAATTATTTGGAGGTCTGTAGTGGAATTAGGCTTGAAATGCCGAAAGTTTAATTATTGGGAAGCTTGACCTGGGGGTTGACTTTTTGATATCGGGGTCGAAATCCGATTATGAAAACTTGAATACCTCTGTTATGTCATTTATGACTTGTGTGCAAAATTTGAGGTCAATCGGATGTGATTTAATAGGTTCCGGAGTTGTTTGTAGAAATTAGAAATTTCAAAGTTCATTAGGCTTGAATTGGGGCGTAATTCATGGTTTTAGTGTTGTTTGAGGTGATTTGAGGATTCGACTAAGTTCTTATGATGTTTTAGGACAAGTTGGTATCAGAGCCTAGGTTACATAGGTCTCACAAGTCATAAGCAGGTTTAGTAGAGTCTTGCGGATCGGTACGGAGACGTCTGTACTTATCTTCGAGAGGCTGCAGAATCCTTAGGAAAATTTCACTTTCTTGTATTCTGTCGTGCAAATTTGTTGATTCCAGAAACTAAAATTATGTTATTCTATTCTCTCACAGATGGTGAGGACACGTACTACCGGATCAGAGGTCAGCCACCAGTGCCACCAGTTAGGGCCGCGAGATACTGGGGTCGAGGTAGAGGTGTAGCTCGTACCACAGTTGGACCAGCACCTGTAGTATCACCAGTTGCTCCAGCTCAGGCACCAGTTGTGCCCATTAAGATTCCAGGCCTTCAGGAGACTTTGGCCCAGATATTGGCAGCTTGCACTGCTCTTGCTCAGGTGATTTTGGCTCAGGCCGCACCTGCCACTTCTCAGGCCCGGGAAGGTACTCATACCCCTGTTGCCCTTATTGTAGACCAGGTAGTACAGGGACTTCAGGTACCGGGGGCACTACCAGCCCAGCCGGCTGCAGCTGCTCAGGCCCCGGTAGTTCCTGTTATGACAGATGATGAGCAGAGGAGATTTGAGAGGCTTCGACCTCCACCATTTAGCGGTACTGAGTCAGAGGATGCTCAGGGTTTTCTGGATAGGTGTCAACGGATGCTTCGGACAGCGGGTATTCTGGAGACCGGTGGGGTCTCATTCACTACTTTTCAGTTTTCTGGGGCTGCACTCAGATGGTGGGAGACTTACGAGAGGCGGAGGACTGTTGGCGCAGCACCCCTTACTTGGCAGCAGTTCTACGTGGTCTTTTTGGAGAAGTTCGTGCCTTTATCTCGCATAGAGGAGCTGCGTAGACAGTTTGAGCGGCTCCGCCAAGGTGATATGTCTGTGACGCAGTATGAGATGCGGTTCTCCGAGTTGGCCCGTCATGCTATCTGGTTGGTTCCCACGGACAGAGAGAGGATCATAAGGTTTATTGATGGCCTCACTTATCAGCTACAGTTGCTCATGACCAGGGAGCGGGTTTCGGGTGCTACCTTNGAGGACTGTTGGCGCAGCACCCCTTACTTGGCAGCAGTTCTACGTGGTCTTTTTGGAGAAGTTCGTGCCTTTATCTCGCATAGAGGAGCTGCGTAGACAGTTTGAGCGGCTCCGCCAAGGTGATATGTCTGTGACGCAGTATGAGATGCGGTTCTCCGAGTTGGCCCGTCATGCT
>AWOL01S0085636.1:3354-13485 GCA_000715115.1 Nicotiana otophora
ATATATATACGGGTTGGAACACCCCTGGGCTGGATTGGCCATAAATAGTACAAAGTGACTGGATAATTTGTGACCAGTATTTACATGAGGTCTTTCTACTGAGATGTCATATGCCTCATATCATGCAGTATTGATCTATTTCACTTGTATTGAATTTAACTGTTGAACTTGAAAGCATGCCTACATTTTTGTACCATTATTTTTACTGGACTGTACCTGCGGAGCTCATCATTTCTTTCAGCCCAGAGGTTAGTCTTGTTACTTATTAATTAGTTGTACTCATACTACACTCTGCACCTCGTGTGCAGATCCAGGAGCTCCCGGATACGAAAACTACTAGAATTCAGAGTTATTTCTGTTGGAGAGTATCAAGGTAGCTACTTGACGACCGCGGACTTGATTCCCTTCCTGTTTAGTTATTGTACTGTTCTATACTTCAAATAATGATGTTTATCAGTCAGACTTTGTATTCATTTAGATGCTCATGTACTCAGTGACACTGGGTTTTGGGAGTGTTTATTGAGATTTTCGGCCTGCCAAGTATTGAGATAGGCGCCATCACGACAGGTGAGATTTTGGGTCGTGACAGTAATTGTATGAAATAGCTGTAAAGTCAATAACAAGAAGTGAGTGGACAATTATTTTATTAATAGGAAATTTTTCCAAACTTATTCTCGTTATTTAACAATTTATATCTCAAGCCAAAGAAGCAATATCAATTATAATTTTCCAAAGATTTATCATGCGCAAATTATGTCGAGGTCGTACGGCCCGATCCAAAATAATATTTAAACTGTACACTGCCAAGGGTCGAACGACACGAACCATAGATGCATATATCTGCTACCGAGGCATTAGGACCGCTCCACAAAAGAGAAAACACATTAAACAATCAATTCAAGATTTATTAAGGGGAAAATATTCCACGAATTACAAATTCTCATTTTACGGTCAAGTAAATGAAGTTTAACCTTTTTACAATTCCTCTATTGAGTTTCTAAATGTATTAAATGATTAAATTAACAAGTAGGTTGCAAACAACGCAAGTAGAACATGATGTGGGTCCTAGACTACCCGTACATAAGCATAGTAGTAGCTACGTACGGACTCTCATAACATGCATACGTAGCCCCCACAAATTGAAGCACATAATAATTTGATTCACCTATGGGGTTAATTCCCTCTTACAAGGTTAGAAAGGAGACTTACCTCGCTCGGAAGATCCATAACCGGCTCCAAAGCCTTTCCACAACTCAACCTGATGCCCATCGCTCCAAAACTAGTCAATAAATGTGCAACTCCATAAATGTATACTCTAATACTCATTATAATTCAATTTACAAGAATTCCCAACTCCGCTCGAAAATCGATTAAATCACTCTCGAGACCACGTGCCCGGATTCTGAAAAATGTCGAAGATAAACTTTACCCATAACACCTTGAACTCAAATATATAATTTATTCCCATTTCCTTAACCAATTTCGTGGTCAAAACCCAAAAATACCAATTTCTAGGTTTTTTCTTCAAAATCCCAAATTTCTACAAATTTCCATGTTTAAATACTCATACAAATCATGTATTTAACTTATAATAAGTGGGAATCACTTACCTTGTGTTGCTTGATAAAAATCTCCCTTTGAAGATCTCCAAAATCGCCCCAACCAAGTGAAAAATTGAAGAAAATGGGCCAATTCCCCGTTCTTAAAGAACCCTTCTGCCCAGCGACTTCTCGCACTTCACTTGACCGCTTCTGCGGTTCCGTAGGTGCGGCAATTATTCTTCTTCTGCAGAGATGCTCCCAGCAGCCCGCTTCCGCTTCTGCGCCTTTCCTTCCGCATCTGCGCTTTCGCTGGTGCCGGCATTCCCTCGCACCTGCGCTTCTGCCCAGCACGCCCAACATCGCTTCTGTGACCCTCTTGGCCGCTTTTGCGGGCTCGCACCTGCGGCCCTTTTCACGCAGGTGCAATTGCACCAGATATCAGCTGCCTCAACACTTCTTCCAAGTCCAAACTCGATCAGTTAACCATCCGGAATCCACCCGAGGCCCTCGAGACCTCAACTAAATATACCAACACATCCCAAAACACATTACGAACTTAGTCGAGGCCTCAAATCATGCCAAACAACATTGAAACTACGAATCACCCTCCAATTCAAACCTAATGAACTTTAGAACTTTGAACTTCCACATTCGATGCCGAAACCTATCGAATCACATCCGATTGACCGCAAATTTCGCAAACAAGTCACATTCAACATTACAGACCTACTCCAACTTCCGGAATCGGAATCCGACCCCGATATCAAAAAGTACACTCCCGGTCAAACTTCTCACAAATTATCCAAATTTTCAATTTTTGCCAAATGACCCCAAAATGACATACGGACCTCCAAATCCACATCCGGACGCTCTCCCACTACCAGAATCACCATACAGAGCTATTCCCAGACTCGGAATCCCAAACGGACATCAATAGCATTGAAATGCACTTTAACCCAAATTTATGAAGTTCTTCTAAAATGCCAACCTTCTACAATAGGTGCCGAAATGCTCTTGGGTCATCCGGAATGCTCCCGGGTCATCCAAAACCCGATCCGGACATACGCCCAACTCCAAAATCGTCATACGAACCTGTTGGAACCTTCCAATCCCGATTCCGAGGTCATTACTCAAAAATGAAATCTTAGTCAATTCTTCCAACTTAAAGCTTCCGAAATTAGAATTTGCTTCCCAAACTAACTCCGAACTTCTCGAAATTCAGTTCTGGCCATATGTGCAAGTCAAAACGACCAGTCGGGTCGTTACATTCTCTCCCACTTAAATATACGTTCGTCCTCGAACATGCTAAGAACTGCTCTGGAGTTCTCCGAAATCATTGTTTAACACCTCGTGCACCTCCCGTGCTACCACAACCCAGTTGAGCACATTAGCTCGAGCAAATTTGAAGATTCTCCCTTTTATCCAGTCAAGTTAGCCTTAGAGCAAAATTCCAACATCTGAAATCCTCTACCCGGTCTGTTCCCAACATACAAATACCGTATCCATCACTACACGATGTACCAATACCTGATTGTATACTCTTATTGAATTCACACCATGCACCGCATTATTCACATGACCATAATGACATTCCCTGACAACAATAGCCGAAAGCTTACAAATCTGATGCACGCATCACATCCCATGAAGCATATAAGTCCTGTTTCAACTCTCGCAATACTGCCACGACAGAAGAGATTTGTAGAAACTCATAACCACTTGCCAAATCACAACTCATGGAGTTTTTCCTCCCGACAAGAACCATTACCTCATTCTGGACTGAATATCGATGTTTATTCTTTAATGTGCCTCACATAAATCTAATCGCATTGATCCCAAGTCCAATAAATCTCGTCTCACCCAGTATAAGTTATTCCGGCAATAAGCCACCACAAACACTGCCAAAGGTCTCATATGATACCACCATATGCTAACAATCCACAAACTCGAATGTGGTACATAAGGAAAACGAACTCTGGAAAGAACTACTCAACCCACGTAACTAATTAAACAACCAAAAAGGTGTCATGAATCCTTCTTAGAAAATGCGGGAAAAAACACACATGAATAGATATAGGGAATTGTGCTCAGCGTGCAACCCGATCCAACCATGATAGATCCAAACAACATACCCATGGCGGCGTGCCACCCGCTCCACACATAATAATCTAAAGAAGACATACATCGAGTCGTAACGCTTATACTCATGAAATGCCCGAATATCAACCCCCCATGCAAGCTAAGTGCATAATACGAATTCTTGGGGAGACGGACATCGCCATACGCTATGAAACTCAAGCACAACTAAAGTGCGATATATGATCTGCATCTTGAGTGACATCATGCTCAAATAACATCACAACTACACGTGACCTCAACACATGTGTGAAAAATAAAGTTGTCTCACCACCCACGTGGCACCATAGAGTATTACATGAAATAGTTGGCAACGAAATAATCATCCAATGCTCGAATAATCCTCCATAAGGAATGTTATGCTGAATAAATACACCCAGACTGGTGTAGATTACACATCCACATCTGGACCAAACAATGGACCTCAATCCAATTCTGCTCATATCATGATTGGGCAAATACTCTCTCAAGGATCCACAATGACCTTTTTCCTATGACACACAAGAACAACTGTCGAATCCGGAACAAACTTCCTGAATTCACAACCAACTGAACAGAACGCCTTTCAGGCCTAAACTCTCACATTAGTGTTAGTACCAAATCTCCATACTTGGTTTCAATCTGTAATCAATCAAGTGACTACATGTCACACTTATACAATCTTCCCATGGGATATGCTCCCATGACCNCGAACATGCTAAGAACTGCTCTGGAGTTCTCCGAAATCATTGTTTAACACCTCGTGCACCTCCCGTGCTACCACAACCCAGTTGAGCACATTAGCTCGAGCAAATTTGAAGATTCTCCCTTTTATCTAGTCAAGTTAGCCTTAGAGCAAAATTCCAACATCTGAAATCCTCTACCCGGTCTGTTCCCAACATACAAATACCGTATCCATCACTACACGATGTACCAATACCTGATTGTATACTCTTATTGAATTCACACCATGCACCGCATTATTCACATGACCATAATGACATTCCCTGACAACAATAGCCGAAATCTTACGAATCTGATGCACGCATCACATCCCATGAAGCATATAAATCCTGTTTCAACTCTCGCAATACTGCCACGACAGAAGAGATTTGTAGAAACTCATAACCACCTGCCAAATCACAACTCATGGAGTCTTTCCTCCCGACAAGAACCATTACCTCATTCTGGATTGAATATCGATGTTTATTATTTAATGTGCCTCACATAAATCTAATCGCATTGATCCCAAGTCCAATAAATCTCGTCTCACCCAGTATAAGTTATTCCGGCAATAAGCCACCACAAACATTGCCAAAGGTCTCATATGATACCACCATATGCTAACAATCCACAAACTCGAATGTGATACATAAGAAAAACGAACTCTGGAAAGACCTACTCAACCCACGTAACTAATTAAACAACCGAAAAGGTGTCATGAATCCTTCTTAGAAAATGCGGGACAAAACACACATGAATAGATATAGGGAATTGTGCTCAACAGAACACTGTTGCAGCGTGCAACCCGATCCAACCATGATAGATCCAAACAACATACCCATGGCGGCGTGCCACCCGCTCCACACATAATAATCTAAAGAAGACACACATCGAGTCGTAACGCTTATACTCATGAAATGCCCGAATATCAACCCCCCATGCACGCTAAGTGCATAATACGAATTCTTGGGGAGACGGACATCGCCATACGCTATGAAACTCAAGCACAACTAAAGTGCGATATATGATCTGCATCTTGAGAGACATCATGCTCAAATAACATCACAACTACGCGTGACCTCAACACATGTGTGAAAAATCAAGTTGTCTCACCACCCACGTGGCATCATAGAGTATTACATGAAATAGCTGGCAACGAAATAATCATCCAATGCTCGAATAATCCTCCATAAGGAATGTTATGCTGAATAAATACACCCAGACTGGTGTAGATTACACATCCACATCTGGACCCAACAATGGACCTCAATCCAATTCTGCTCATATCATGCTTGGGCAAATACTCTCTCAAGGATCCACAATGACCTTTTTCCTATGACACACAAGAGCAGCTGTCGAATCCGGAACAAACTTCCCGAATTCACAACCAACTGAACAGAGCGCCTTTCAGGCCTAAACTCTCACATTAGTGTTAGTACGAAATCTCCATACTTGGTTTCAATCTTTAATCAATCAAGTGACTACATGTCACACTTATACAATCTTCCCATGGGATATGCTCCCATGACCTTCTGCACTAGGTAACAAGTCTGCACATCTATACCACTGGCCACACCAATGTTGTAAAGCAAATCAAGAAGCCGCAAATCAGTAGACATAGCATCTTACACAGGACACCGATCTCAGGTGATGCTAAAGACAATACCAGCTTACTCTAAACCTCTGAATTCTTCCATGATCATCCGAGCTCGTGATATTCTTGTCAACACCGAACTGCAACCTTGATCCTCAGCTTCCAATTTCCCATGCCACTCACTGCACCTAACATGCCAATACGTGAGAGTACCGGAATTCCATAATAACCCCTGATCCACTAATAGAATAAACACTTCATCATATAGAAACCTTTTACTTAGCTCATTTCAGAAGAACCAATGCAACACACAACTAAATTCCTTTACACAACAAAGCCATAAGAATCGAATACCTCCCAAATCAACCATGTTGTGGTGGTGCTCAAGCCCAAGTGTACAACCACAAGCTACATGTATAACTTCATGCTGGAGAAACTGGTCACTGCCATAACCGTGCTAATTCAATCATTACCAACCGAGCCACTTCTTCTAATTTACTCGGGACTTGCCCTAGAAATAATAATAGCTCCAATCAAAATGTCATGAACCCAAATCCGCACTCATCCTGAGTGACCTTATTTCACGAGACCAAAGTTGTCTCCAAAACCAACAAACCATATCATATCCTCCTTATGCGCATATTCTCATCTTCAACTGGTGCACGCATTCTGAAAATTCCTCTAAGAATCCGAAGTTACTTATTCCTTTCTTCCAATACTGTATCACATACCCAATGGTAACAATAAACATTCCAAGCCCCTTGTCATAATCCACTACAAAAGGTCAATACCTAACCATACTACTAGATCCAAATCCTTAGTCACCACACTTTGAATTTTTGAACCCACTAGAACCATTATTGAGAGTCACCCGCTCTGACTTGTTCCCAATTATGATCAAACTCCAAGGCCCTGCCAGCATATGAACACCTTATCAAAGAAGCACTCGGCTGACTCACTTTCCTTGTAGATCAATCCTACACGAAACATAGAATTTGAGTCTTCCCAAAGCCTGAACATGAATCGATAAGGCCAATTTTAGCACACATTCCTCAAATCCATTGCTCAAATCGCCACTGATGTTCTCTTTCCTAAGTTGTAACTACGCACCAATATACTGATAACCAGAAACCTCACAAGTAGACAAATATGCAATCCAATCGTAGCGGTGGGGCTCTCCCACTTAGCCTGAAGCTACCATAACAGGACCTGGAACCTACCAAGATTCCTTCTTCATCACTGACACAGGACCTCACGTAATCGACCCGCCAAACTCCTCAAAATCTTCTCGTTAACCATTTCATGAACACTCTGAATCACTAGCCACATTTACATATTCGACCTCTTACCGGATAGCCAGTAAAATTCTTCATAGAAGCTTCATCAACACCACACAACTGCTAACCTGCTCATAGGAAATATCCCACCTGTGGAAATTCCATACCGGCCTCTTTCAATGACGCTACACCGAGTACAATTAATACGAAACCAATAAACACTCCTGAGCCTGTGCTCATTCACCAGCTATACAAGTCTGTTCACTCCCCATTGACATCAACTAAAGGTGCAACGATACATTCCAATCCAAGTCATGTGTCCTCCCTCTTTATATTAAGCAACTCCCTCATGTCGTATCCAACCTTCCTCAGTAGTAGCCAATATTCCAAATTAGTCTGTAGTCCTAGTCAGTGTCCACCATGAATCCCAAATCACTCAAAACTTTCCCCAAGGTGTGTAGCTATCCTACCACAAAACCCATATGCTACTCTGCCACTCTCCCACTTTGGTCAAAGTCTCTCCTTTAGGCAACTACTCAACTTTTGTTTCTCACACTTGGCCTTCTAGAATTTTAAACCACCGCAAGACACCTCCCACATGTCCATCCTCATCCTTCGCTGCCCAGTTGTTTCCTTAAATCAAAATCTATCTCTGTAGCACTTGAACCAATCGATCTCTACCAACTTTAAACCTTTCCGAAGATAATCTTTCTCGAGCCATCAACACTAGAAACACCGATTCAATTCCTAAATTGCTACACCCCATTATTTCTGACAACCGCTTCTCCGGCACCATTTCACAATACCCCGCCCTAAAGGCGAATTGAAGAAGACCATAACACCAGCGAACTTAATGCATCCAATACAGGACTACAACACCACATCATAGATGAAAATTCCACTGCCCTCGAAATACCCAGTCTCATTACTCCATCAACCCAAACCTGAATGTTCGTAGTCCAATTGCCTTTCCTCCGCTGGAAATAGAATGTTGAACCTCTGAATCATGTACTGAGAAAAACCTCCTTACAAGTCGTTCATTTCCTCAACACATAAACAAGAACCCTACCATTACACCAACACGGTGCGATAACAATTTAGCAATACATCTGCAATACCATTAAAATTCCTCGATTCTAAATTTTTTACAAGCACTTCGTGTCACACAAGATTGAATAGGAAGGAAATGAAGGCCTAAGCCTCAAAGGAATCAAATTGCACGATGAGAAATCAAGAAGATAAGTTCTCCTAACAGTCCTATAGCCTCTCAAAGATAAGTAGATACGTCTTCGTACCGATATTGTAATGACCCGACCGATCGTTTCGAGAGTTATAGCCTCATTTCCCCATTTCTACCTTATTTTGTGCTTTTCAGCTATATTATGTTATATCGAGTTACTTGGTTTAGGTCCGGAGTGATTTCGGAGTGGATTGAGACACTTAGTCTCTTATTTAGAAGCTTAAGTTGGAAAAGTCAACATGGCATTGATTTATGTGTAAACGGTCTCGGATTAAAACTTTGATAATTCCGTTAGCTCTGTTAGATGATTTTGGACTTAGAAACACTTTCGAAATATTATTTGGAGGTCCGTAGTGGAAGTAGGCTTGAATTGGCGAAAATTTGGCAATTTCGGTCGGCAATGAAAAATTTGATATCGGGGTCAGAATGGATTTTCGGAAGTTGGAGCAGGTTCGTGGTGTCATTTGTAACATATGTGTAAAATTTGAGGTCATTCGGATGTGGTTTTGATGGTTTCGGCATCGGCTGTCGAATTTGGATGTTTAGAAGTTCTTAGGGTTGAATTCGAGGGTAATTTGGTGTTTTGATGTTGTTTTGAGTGATTCGAAGGCTCAACTCAGTTTGTATTTTGTTATATGACTTGTTTGTATAGTTGGTTGAGGTCTCGAGGGGCTCGTGTTAATTCCAGATGGTTAACGAATTGTTTGAAGTTGGAAAATGCAGGTGAAGTTGCTGCTACTGGTATTTCCGCACCTGCGGAGGGAAAGCTACAGGTGAGAGGTTGCAGGCGCGTGTGGGAATTCGCAAGTGCGGACAGTGTTGAGGTAGGCTAGGTCCACAGGTGCGTGGAAAGGTCACATTTGCGAGTCCGCAGATGCGGATATGTGCCCATAGAAGCGGAAGTGAGGAGGTCAGGCAGTAGCCGTAGGTGCGAGGTCTTTTCTGCACCTGCGTGGTTGCAGATACGGATATGGAGAGTAGGTGCAAAGTTGGGGGTTTTAATGATTTTTCCGCAGGTGCGGAGGTTCTTGTGCAGATGCGGCACCGCAGGTGCGAAAGACCTGGGCAGAAACTATAAATAGAACAATTTGCGAATTTTGGTTCATTTCCACCATTTTCAAGTCGGTTTTTGGAGCCTTTGGAGTGATTTTGAAGGGAGATTCAAGGGTTTTCAGGAGGTATATTGCTTGGGCTCTAATACTCTTATCTATGGTGTTTTCCCATTGTATTATCATCTAATTAGTGGAATTTAGGGGTGACAATAGGGGGTTAGGGTTGGGGATTTTGGAGAGTTTAATTTAAGGATTTGAGGGACCAAATGATGTCGGATTGTGATAAATTTTGTATGTATGGACTCGTGAGTGAATGGGCTTTCAGGTTTTGTAATTTTTGTTAGATTTCAAGATGTGGGCCCGAGGGCCGGGTTTGAGCCAATTTAGGGTGTTTGGTCTAATTTGGTAGTGTTTCTTGTGGAATTCATTCCTTTAGTATAAATTGATGATATTGTACTGATTGTGAATGGATTCAGAGTATTTGGAGGACGGATCGAGGGGAAGATCATCGCAAAGTAGGGATTTGGTCACGCCCCAAACCTGAAGGGACGTGGCCGGCACCCGGTACCATACTCGGCCCGAGCGTACC
>AWOL01S0085639.1:2701-15608 GCA_000715115.1 Nicotiana otophora
AGGTCAATCGGAGTTGATTTGATAGGTTCCGGCATTGAATGTAGAAGTTGAAAACTCTTAGTTTCATTAAGCTTGAATTGGGGTATGCGTTGTTTGATGTGATTTAGAGGTTCGACTAAGTTCGTATGATGTTTTAGGACTTGTTGGTATAATTGGTTGAGGTCCCGAGGGCCTTGGGTGAGTTTCGGATGGTTAACGGATCAAAAATTTAAGTTAACAAGCTGCTGCAATTTTTCCTCTTCTGTTGGACATTCTGGGCTGTGATCGAGCCCAGATATTGAGACAGATATCGAGCCCAGGGTTAACGAGGTACAGGNGGATGACCTATCATCACATACCCACGTCATCCCGAGGCATAGTGGTGAGCTGCCTTTCTGAGCCGTTCTGTAGCTACCAGTGTCTCTTCTTATATTTATATTCTGTCTATTTCATTTCAGACAGTATTTGGAGTTTTGTATAATCTACTAGATGCTCATGCACTTGTGACACCGGGTCTTGGCACACACATTGGTAGAAGTTGGTATTTTTATTATTTTCTTGGAATAAAAGTTAACCAATGTACGATTGACTTATTAGTTGGCTTGCCTAGCTATAGTGTTGGGCTCCATCACGACCTATAGGTGAAATTTGGGTCGTGACAGATTACATGTTTTTGAGGTGAAATTATAGGATTTGGGCCTAGGGATTTCAAAATGAAAATTTGAGATTTGGAGGTCAAATTGAAGTCGGATTTTTGTAAAATGGTACAGTTGGACTCGTAGTTGAATGGACGTTCATATTTCGTAACTTTCGCCGGATTCCGAGACGTGGACCCCACTGGTCATTTTTGAGTTAATTTCGGATTTTATTGAAAAATATAGTATTTTCTTATAGAATTGATTCTATAATTTTTGTTGGTTGTATCGAATTAATTATGACTAGATACGAGTCGATCGAAATTGGAAAATCGAGAAAAAAGCATACTACTTGATTAAATTGGAGCAAGTCGAGGTAAGTGACTTGTCTAACCTTGTGTGGGGGAAATTTTTCCTAGAATTGATATTAATGTGATTATTGAAATGTATTGAAAGTCGTGTACACGAGGCGACGAGTGTGTATACGGGCTGAATGTAAAGATTATATTTTTAAATTGTGTAGATCATTGTTGCTCATTTACTAAATTATTTTATCTTGTTATATTCTTCATCATTGATCTGAGATATATACCTTAAATTTGTTTGACCTTTTCCTACTAATTATTTTACCTGCTTAGTTGAAACTTGATTTCTTTTATTCTGTGCATTATTTGAAATTAATTTTCTTTAAATTAAATATTATGTAATATGAAGTATTTGAATAATACTTCATATTACCTTTTCCTATTAATTTTCTTTAAATTAATATGAAGTATTTGACATTTTTAAATTTAGTATTGAAGTAACGTATTAAAGATTTTGAAATAGTATTTTGCTAAATTATTTATTTTCGAATATTTTTGTAATATTTTTGTACTTATTGTGATGGAGTCGTGAACTCTTTATTGTGAAAAAATATTGTTGTTGATTTACTTTGAAAAATTGAAATATTTGGGCACTTGAGGTGCAAATTGTGATATGTTGTGATATTGATACGCATACGGTGGTATAAGGTCTGGGTATTGAAACGCATGCGATAAGACAAGGGTGACTTGATACGCGTGGCTAGTAGGGGGAACTACTAGAAGTCATGCGGTGTGATAAGGATGGCTAAAATACGGGATGCTATTTCGGAAAAAATATTTTCTTTAAAATAAATTGTGAAGGCTCTCGCGGTGAGATAAGGAAATGAGATATTGTGAATTTTTTTATGATTTGGGACTACGAAGCGGTACCTCGAGAGTGCCCTTGTTGATATTGATTTATGGCCCCAGTTGCCTTGATTATTTGTTGTGATTTTCTTAAAGTTGAAAGGAAATTCGATTTTGTTTCCACGAGATATTATTTGAAATTCTGTTTTGTTTCCATGAGATATTATTTGCCATTATTTTGTTTAATTAAATGGTGACACACTACTTGATTCATTTTCAATGTTATTTTATTTTACTATATTGTTAAATATTTTACCATGCCATTATTATATTCCATTAGGGCCTCACTTGACCTCGTCACTACTCTACCGAGGTTAGGCTTGGCACTTATTGAGTACCGCTGTGGTGTACTCATACTACGCTTATGCATATCGTTTTGTGCCGATCCAGGTACATCTTACCAGCCTAGACGTCAGTGAGTTACCTGCGCACAGAGACTTCGAGGTATATCTGTCAGCGTCCGCAGACTCCGGAGTCCCCTTCTATCATTTTTATGTTTCTTCCTTATTTTTCTTAAGACCTTGATATATAGAGACGTTGAGAATAAATTCTTAGAAGCTTGTGACTTATTTCTAACGGGTTTTGGGAGTTGAAATTGTTTGAACTTTAGTTTATTTATTTCATATATTTATTATTATTTCGCATTGATAGGCTTACCTAGTCTTAGAAACTAAGTGTCATCACGACATCCTACGGAGGGAATTTGGGGTCGTGACAGTAATTTCTGTCAAGTACTATCATTAGTTCCAAAATCGACAAAAGTAGAAAGTGTAAAAGCTAACTTGCCAAAGTTATACTTCTGGCCTCAAATGAAAAAGATTCAACTGACAAGAAATATAAAGTATGAACAGATTCAGTATTCAGTGTCTTCTTCTTCGTGTCGGAAACGAAGAAGAGCATCCAATAAAAGATGATTTGTTTTTTCCTGACACATGGTTATCAATCTCAATGGTAATAGTAGGTATTTAATAAGAGAAATATTTCTATCATTAGATTAAAACGCAATTTGTGCAAATCGCATGCTAGAATTAAAAAGATATCTTAGCTAGTTGATCAACTAAATAAAATGTTGATTGCAAAATTGTATAATAAAAATAAAATATTTTTCAATTTCTGAATCAGCAAAAAATGATACCAATAATTACTACCAAGAAGAATACTTTAATACCAGATGGCCTTCTACCATATATGTTTGTTGTCAAGTTTATTATTTCTTACGTATGTTAGTGTCACTGTATATATAATAGACTAAGTTAAAATTGATCTTCCATTTATATAAGTTAATGTAGAAAAATATGTGTCTATCATACTACTGATCAAAAACTTAGATACGCTGAATAACTTATGTAATAGCACATATATGGTATATACAAGTTTTAACAATGACGTCATACATGCAAAAAATATGATACTGGTCAATGTGCTTCTAAGTGATTTCTTATTCCTGAATTCAACTTTCGTCTTCCGAAACTAAGGAATATCCTTTTAAATTTGTGTGAAAATAATATTTAGTATGTTTATGTTTTGCAAATATAACAAATAAAGTATAAGGACAAACATCCTAAATATTGAACTATATTTACCGCAATATGTTTTCTTGCATGAACAACTGTATGTTGCACTTTCAAGAGGGATATCAAGATTGACAACAAGGGTTTTGGCTAAGGCAGAGCAACCAATGAATTAGGAGGAAACATACACAAAAAAAATTATCCACGAAGAAGTGTTTGTTAAGATACCATCACATTAAATACTTTTAAACTATAATACATAATTATCTAACTAACATGACAAAATTGATCATTTATATAAATTTTGATGATGTCCTTTTATTTTTAATTCATGTATTATGCTAATGTAATAATTCTTCTCGTCATTTATATGATTGTTGTATTATTATACATAAAATTTCTCTCATTAATTATTATTTTTGTTCTTTCATATAAATAAATTTTTAAATCATCACGTGTTATTATTAACGTGCAATGCACGTTCATAGATACTAGTATGCTCTAAACGTGTAGAGATGAACAATTAAAACATGTACCCATATTCCATAGTTGTTTGAGTAACAAAATACAAATTAAAGCCCGTATGGAATCAGGATAATTAGATTGTCTCAAAGCACGTTAGTCGTCTACTGTCATGTACTTAATTGTATAATTGTGTCATGATCTATTTATCAATTATTCTTGTTCCATGTAAACAAGAATTCAATAAAAAAATCAATGCTGCTGTAATTATTTTTCTAAAAGTAAATCCCTGGAATTTAGACCTATTTAAAAAGCAAAACGTAGCATCTAGCATCTCGTTTATTTCATTATTTGGTCCTGGAAGATATTTTAGTTGTATTACATAATTCATATAAGAAAATAAATAATATAAGGTAAAATTTTAATTGATTTACAATCTTAAATATTAGGACTTCTTACAGAGTTCAAATAAAAATAATATAACAGCTAAAATTTTATTTGATTTCAAAATAATAAATAATAAGGAAAATCACTAAATAATAATGTAAAATACATTTTTAAAGGATGAAAAATTGATTTATTTATTTTTATCAAACGTGCATACCCCTATGAGTGACTATAATAATTGTTTTAAATTCACACCTTATTAAATAATATATTTAACTTGTAAAATAAAAATTAAGAAAAGAGTCAAATCCCTATAAATGATATATATTAATTGTATGTAATTAACGTAGCAAAGGAAGAAATAGTACCTCAAAACAGTCTATTAAAAAAGCATATTCAAATTTAAGAAAATATCAAAGACTTCCTTCCTAGTTTAGAGTCTGTAATGTTAGTTAACTCGCTTCTAATTTGATATATTGCACTCACTATCCTTGGATTGATTTTTTCCTAACATTAATTTAACATAATTATCATTAATTTTAAAAAATGTCATCTGACTGATTTACCTTATTCAAGTATTAAACTATTTTGATTCATTGATGGTAGACTAGAAACACGTGTTTTAGTCATAGTTTGCACTCTAATTATTGCATTTTACTTGTGTTTGAGCTTAAATGATAGTGAATTGCACTTATTATGTATTTTATGCCTTGCAGAAAACGATTCCGAGCTAATTTGAACAAGTTGTAGTTTTGAAGTTGTCACGACCCAAAATCCATTAAGGTCGTGATGGCGCCGAAAACCACTGTCAGGCAAGCCAACAATAAATACTAAATTGGGTTCTTATTTTTATTACTTTTGAAATCATATTTTCATTTAATCTACTTAGTAAAGAATGGGTATTTACATAGTAAATAATAATACTTTTAATAAATTCAATACAGAATAACACATAATTCTCCCAAAACCCGGTGTCACAAGTGCATGAGCATTTACTAGGAATATAAAATAAAATACAGCAACTGTGCGGAATACAAATTAGACAAAAAAATATAAATAACTATGAAGGAGACTCTACTGGCTGTGGATCGTAATATAGAATGCACTTCACCTAAGTCTCTCCATTAACCACACATTTATGCCTATAAGGCTGCTAGACATATACGTACATGCACAAAAAAGTGTAGCATGAGTACGTAAACAACGTGTACCTAGTAAGTATCAAGCCTAATCTGGAAGAGGTAGAGACGAGATGGTCGACTTTGATACTCACTAAGGGTCAATAATAACAATTGAAATAAAAATAGAAATATCTAAATCAACATGATTTATAGAGTTAACAATAATCTTCTTTAACTAACAGAAATAATTAAATTTCTTCAAATGCAACAATTCCCAATCTATTAATTAAATTCACAAACTACAATTAAAATATCAAGTATCGTGTAATTATTATTATTATTAGGCACGATTTCTGCCGAGGTCGTACGACCCGATCCAGAGTGTCGTGCACACTGCCGAGTGACGTGCGGCGCGATCCATAGATACATCTATACTGTCGAGGCGTTCGGCCCGCTCCACAAGAAAGGAGGACATTTTCTTATGTACCTCCGGAATGAGAGTATATTCATAACTTGATTAATTCGAGAGGAAGAATAATTTCTTTTAACAATTAATTAATTTTAAATAAAAAATTAAGTATATGAGATTTTTCTTCTTTATTATCTTTTTCTAATAATTTACAAAATAATTCAAATAATTTAATTAAATAAGGATATAATTTACACACAAAATTCATGATTTGAGTCCTAAACTATCCGAACTTTAGCATAATAGTAGCCACGTACGGACTCTCGTTACCTCGTGCGTACGTAGCCCCCATAATTAGCAACAATTATTAGTTTAATCACTTATGGGGTAAATTTCCCCTCACAAGATTAGACAAGAGACTTACCTCGCTCCGAAGTTCCATAGCCGGCTCCCAAGCCTTCCAAATAACCTGACTGATGCCCAATGCTCCAAAACTCGCTTTCGCTTTATTTACATTCACAAGCTTATAATCCTCCTCCGACATCGTAACATTGAGTAAAATGCTCATACGCTACCAACAAATTGATATCTACAATTACAATCCCAATTACAATCAAAAAATGACTCAAACATATTTATCAATATCCATTTATGGCTCACAAGTTGGCTACAAGCCTCCAGCTCAAATCGTCTAATAGGTTCACTTACTAGCACATTCAACTCCACTCTTATAATTTAATACTCATTTGAAGTCATCGATGATACTACATTAATTATCCAACACCGCCAAATTACTATTCATCGTCTTCCTTAACCAACATTTTCAAAACGTTCAATTTGGTGATTACTTAGTTGAGCACTTCCAACTAAGCTAGAAAATGATTCCATAGGTTCGTTGCATCTTTTAATTTCATTTCTAAGAACACTATTTATCTTTCCCTCATTTTCTCAAGAACACTATTCATGCCATGAACTAGGGTTTATGAAATCAATTATCCAACCATAACAACTTGAAACAAATAGTAGAATTACTCTCACTGACTCATAAGAAATGAAGTTGAAGCATTAGTATTACCTTCTTGAAGCTTTTCCTTAAAATTTCAATGTTTGAGAAATTTGGTGTTCTTGAACAACTTGAAAGATTTCTAGTGATTTCAAAGATTGAAAAATATTAATACTAGTGTTAATAGGATGTTATTAACTTAAAATATCCAAAAAAGACTTACCTTGTATTCTTAAGAAGTCCCCAAGGTCGAATTCACCATGAAAGAACCAATCCCTAGCTCAAGAAAATCCCCAAAAATGGCTGCTGCCCGTGACTGCCTTATATAGGCACAGGTGCTTCAGTGAGTTGTACCTTGCTCTGTACAGGTTGTACCTCGTATTACAAGTTTTTCCCCTGTTGGACATCTTTTACTAAAACGTCCATAACTCTTTGTAGAAATATCCAAATGACGATCGGTTTAAAGCATTAGAAACTAGAATCGAAGATCTTTTATTTGATAGGTTGTCCACCATATAACTCCTTATATATATATATATAGGCATGCTCGTCCAAAGTTAGATTTTGTGTGTACTCATTTGGAACTTTAGTTTATCATGTAATTTTCAACTTTACTTAGACCTAGGGCTCTCATTAGACCCCACATCACTTATAATATGAGTCGTATACTTATTAACATACGGACCTGCTGGAACCTTCAAATCCTGATTCCGAGGTCGTTTACTCAAAAATCCAACCTTAGTCAATTCTTCCAACTTAAAGCTTTCGAAATGAGAATTTTCTTTCCAAATCAACTCCGGACTTTCCGAAATTAAATTCCGACCACGCGTACAAGTCATAATACCTGAAGTAAAGCTGTTCAGGGCCTCAAACCGCCGAACGACGTGCTAGGGCTCAAAACGACCGGTCGGGTCGTTACAAAAGTCTGAGAAAAAACCCAAAAAATTAGGTCGGGATCACGTTCGGGGGTCGATGACCAAGTCTGGATGTCAAAAAATGAGAAAACAAAATTACTCTAAGAAAATTGCACACTGCCTCGCGCCATGCGTAGCGAGGTGCGGGGCGCTAGTGCAAAATTGTTGCAGAGTGAAAACAAAATCAACTCTCTGAAAATCCTCACTAATGTGCGCATGGGGCGACGCGCCAGTGTATTTTTGAGGTCCAATTGTCCACTTTGGCTTGGAAAGGGTAGTTTCATCCGGGCCTGTTCTTACATGGTATAAATACACCAAAAATACGATTTTTAGAGGACTTTTGACTTTGGGAGCTTTTTGAGAGCGTTGGAGGCTAGAAGGCACAAGATTTTATCATATTTCCATCAATTCAATACGGGAGTTTGGATTGTAACGTTAGATTGATGTTTTCTTGTTCTTTAATTATACTTGTGATGACTTCCTCCATGATTATGGAGTAGTTTGACGGGTATGTTGTTTTGATAAATATTTGTGGATTTTAACTCTAGTTCTTGCTTGAATTCGTTTATGAAATTTTGAATCGTTGCAACTTTATTCACCGGTCTATTTAATCGAAAGAGGAATATTTTGGTGATTATCTCTCCATTATTTTGTTTGATTTAATTCATTGATTCTTTTAAGTAATCGGAAGAGCTTGTTGAATTGTTGATTAAATCAAGTTAGGAGAATATTCGAGAGGCGTTTTCCTGAAAACTAATCCACTAACGCATGCTTGCATACTTTTACAATGCTTATATTAGTTCACCTCGTAGAGTTAAGATATAATCGAGAGAGTAGTCTTGACTACACGTTTGAACTATTCATCGAGTGAATTCGTGAGAATCATTAGAATATTAGAGTGAATTAAACTAGAGTTAAATCCCAAATAGTTATCTTGCACCTATCCTGTCAAACCCTTATTCCTCACATTGATAAGAAACCAACTCTGTTAATCTCTAGTTCTTTGTAGTCAATTGTCAATTGCTTTATTTTAGTAGTTAAACGTAATTTATAATCATTTAACTCAAGTGTTGATCCTCCTGAATAGTAATTAAACCAAAAATTATTCGAACATTGTTTAAATCCAACCCATGTGGAGACGATAATTTAACTATACTATCTTTGACTAGCAAGCATTAATTTAGTGTTGTGTTTTGCGCTCGTCTTTATCTTTTTTTTCCCAATATCTTCTTCAAAATTCCTTTTAGAATAAAAACCTATACTCTAACAAATTTTACGCCATTATTTTGTGATACTTTAATAGCTAATAAGTTCTTTTTGCTCTCGTGATACTTATAAAATTACTAATTTTGTTTATTGAAAATAAAAATAAAGCATGGCAAAACGTGCGGTCATTCCTTATCGGCGAGTAAATTCAATTTTGATGCCGATAGTCGGCAGTAAATTCAGTTAAACAAGTGGATGATATGGGATTAGTATTTAATTCTATCTTACTGTATACTAGTATCTATGCGTTACACGTTAATAATGACACGTAATGATTTAAATATTTATTTATATAAATGAACAATAAAATTTAATTAATGAGAGAAATTTTATGTATAATAATACAACAATCATCTAAATGCCTAAAAATATTATTACATTAACATAATACATGAATTTAAAATAAAAGGACATCATCAAAACTTACACAAATTATCAATTTTGTCATGTTAATTAGATAATTATATATTATAGTTTAAAAGTTATAATGTGATGATATCTTAACGAACACTTTTTTATGGACAATATTTTTTTGTGTATGTTTCCTCCTAATGCGTTGGTTGCTCTACCTTAACCAGAACTCTTGTTGTCGATCTTGATATTTCTCTTGAAAGTACAACATACAGTTGTTCGAGCAAGAAAATATATTGCGGTAAATATAGTCCAATAATTAGGATGTTTGTCCTTATGATTTATTTATTATATTTGCAAAACATAAACATACTAAAAAATTATTTTCACACAAATATTAAAGGATACTCCTTAGTTTCGGAAGACGAAAGTTGAATTCAGGGATAAGAATATACTTAGAAGCACTTTAACCAGTATGATAATTTTTGCGTGTATGACGTTATTGTCAAAACTTCTATATACCATTTATGAGCAATTACATAAGGTATTCGACGTATCTAACTTTTTCAGTAGCATGACGAGCATATTTTTCTTCAAAATTAACCTATATACAATGGAAGATCCTATTATATATACGGTGACCCTAACATACATAAGAAATAAGAAACTTGACAATAAACATGTATGATAGAAAGTCATTTGGTAGTAACGTATTTAAGTACTGTTCTTGGTAGTAATTATTGGTATTATTTTCTGCCGAGTCAAAAACTGAAAAATATTTTTTTTTTACTATAAAATTTTGCAATCAACATTTTATTTAGTTGATCAACATATTCATTTATGCTAGCTAAGATATCTTTTTAATTCTATCATGCGCTTTGCACAAATTGCATTTTAATGTAATGATAGACAAGGTGGGTTGCTCTGATGGTAAGCACCCTCCACTTCCAACCAAGAGGTTGTGAGTTCGAGTCACCCCAAGAGCAAGGTGGGGAGTTCTTGGAGGGAAGGATGCCGAGGGTCATTTGGAAACAGCCTCTCTACCCCAGGGTAGGGGTAAGGTCTGCGTACACACTACCCTCCCCAGACCCCACTAGTGGGATTATACTGGGTTGTTGTTGTTGTTGTTGTTGTTGATAGAAATATTTCTCTTATTAGATGCACTACTATTACCGTTGGGATTGATAACCCAGTGTTCAGAAAAAACCAAATCATCTTTTATTGGATGCTCTTCTTCGTTTCTCACACAAAGCAAGAAGACACTGAATACTAGATCTATTCTTACTTTATATTTCTTATCAGTTGGATCTTTTTCGTTTGAGGCCAAAAGTATAGCTTTGGCAAGCTAGCTTTTACAGTCTTTGCTTTTGTCGATTTTGGAACTACTGGTAGTACTTCACAGTCACCTCTCAAACCATTAATTTTTCACCAAACAATTCATTAATATCCAATATATCTCTAGAATTTTGGGCAATTATTTCGATCGTTTGACAAGTACTTGGCCATAAGTGCTTAATCCCATGTTATCAATTTTGCTTTCCTTATAAATTTAGCACCATTGCTCTGCTTTGATATATTCGTGATGGTTATTTAAGTTGTTTGAAGGGGTATATCAAATCTAAAGTGGGTGGCCTCACAATAAAATCGTTGTTGGTACACCATTTCCTATTATTGCTAACAGTGTCATGCCTCTCGATATGATATTTGCAAGTAATGCATGACATAAATATTATTTCGATTCCGCCGGAGGCATCTACAAAGAATAATCTCATTATACCAGAGCCGACTCTTTATAATATAGTCTTGAAAGCTTGTTCTTGTTCAGGGTTTAGCTTTGATAATGCTTACTCAGACACTTGTATAACATTTTGATTCTTAATAATATACTAATCTTTTCACTTTGTGTTCTAATGCCCATTTTTATGGAATAAATCTATATACCCTAAGATTTTTCTTAACTTGAATAAGAATTTTACTCATATGATGAATTTAAAAAATAATTGAATTGGATTCTCTTGCTAAATAATTAATTAAAAGATTTAATTATTTGGTTTTAACATAAAAAATAATTCTATGTTGTCAGATTTTAATTTAGTTCATCTCTTGTTTCGAATATTTAATCTTAATTATAATTTTATCCACCATAAATTTTATTTTCAAAGACAAAAAGATTGATATGTCATTTCACTTTTATATATTTATGTTTGTAGAATCATTAGTGGTATTGACTCTTAGTCTCTTACCAACCATTTGTTTTCTCTTTCTTACACATTTATATTCTTAAATATTTTCTTAGTTGTTGTTTAATAATTGGGTATTTTTTAATATTACACAAAAAATTGCTAAAAGAATTTATTTGGGTAGAAAAATAGTTCAAATATAATATAAAAATTTATTATCGTGGGGGTATTTTTTTCTCAATTTCAACTCTTTATACAGTCTATTTAATATTACTTATTTTTTTCTTCTTCGTATTGGACATTATGGAGTGGTAATGTAATGCCAATACAGAGGATTCTTATACAATTGATTTTATTAAACCTTCTACATATTTGTAATAAGAATTTAATAGATAAATTTTTATTAATTTTAAAATCTTAAATATTAAAAATTAGCATAGAAGGTATTGTAGTCCAAAAATAGGTTATTGCAGTTATGTACTTTCCCTATGAGTTCTTCCGTTTAATATTTTAGGGCTATTTTGATATTTTAATATTATATTTATGCTTTTATAATAATAAAGGCTCTCATTGTTTTAAATAGATTTGGACAATATAATACATTCTGAAATTAAATTAGTAATAGGACATTATAATATGTTTTCAAATTAAATTAGTAATAGGACATTATAATATGTTTTCAAATTAAATTAGTAATAGGAATTTTTAAGAAGTAATAGGATTACATGACTGAAGATATTTACTTGTTCAATTTTATATGAATTAGACAACCCCAAAGTAATTATACTAATAGAATTCCTAAAGGTAATCATGTAGGATTCCTAACGTGTAGTATTATGTTCTAAAACTAATAGGATTATAAGGCTAATATCTAGAATTTCGGTTATATCCTTTTATTATGAATTATTACGCTTAATATTATAAGGTTATTTTTGTAAACCGACATTGTATTCATGCCTTTATAATAATATAGATATAGATAAGTTAAAACCTTACTGAATTTAAATTATTAGATGCTAGAAATTCTTATATAGTTTAAATAAGGTAAGATTTGATAGTCAAATTTTAATTGATTTCTAAGTCCTAAATATTAGAAAACTAAATAAATTGACAATTTTGTCCAATGTGAATTTTATTTTTAAAGGGTAAAAAATGGCGAACGACATTTCGATAAGGGACTTTGTGCTTTTAATATAACTAGTTACTATGTACGTGCGTTGCACGTAAATCTTTAGGCAGAACTTTGATATAAAAGAACAGTTAACTAAATTTAGTAATAAATTATTTACAAGATGAAATAATCATCGTTGCTTCACCGTACTCAAAGCAATAAAATATTAATTATACAAATGTTATGACAAATCAAATCCCTGATTAAAGATTTTAAAGAAGTATATATTTTTAATCGCTTCTAAACATAATAGCAGATAAATCTTTTTTTGGTATATATGTGAATTTTATATATATATATATATATA
>AWOL01S0085651.1:0-12242 GCA_000715115.1 Nicotiana otophora
ACCACGATCGCTCTATTGACTTAAATTTGGCTTGAATTAATTTTGGATAAACTGTATTTTATTGGTTTTCATGTTTTACCTGTATCCGCTTTTATTGAGTGATTATTAAAATTATTAAAGAAAACTTGGATAATAATGCGTTGTCATAACCATACTATGCAAGCGGATGCGTGATCGAGACGAGATTTAATAATTTTGTCATAACAGTGCTACGCAAGCGAATCCGCCATCATGAAAAAGAGTTATTTAGTACGTTATTACTTTTTGGAAAAAAATACTATATATATTTTTTAAAATTTTATTAAATGTCAACTACCACGCTACGCAAGCGAATCAGCGGTTATAGCAAGGGGTTAATTAAAATAAAAATTAATTAAAGTTATCGGATATGGTATGAAATTAATGAATTAATTAAATATTAAATATCACGCTACGCAAGCGAGTCCGTGAAGTTAAAGCGCGCTATTAATTTTCTAACATTTAGATTAATTAAGTGATTAAGTTCTTGATTCAAAACATGATATTTTCTCTTGAAATACCAAAAAGAACGTTGAAAAAGTCCAACCCTATTTAATTTATATGACCTAGCAACATAAGTGAATATTCTATGTTCGGTTGTTTATGGTCTCAACTATAAAAAAAGTGAAAAGTGGCTAGATTTTAAAGGAGAATCCACCAAAACAGCAAGTATATTTATTAAAATAGTATAGTAGTACAAAATAGACTTTTTTAAGAGGAAACTATTTCCTTCTAACTTCAGATCTTAAATCTTGGAAACAAAGATGAATTCTTTTTAAAATTCTACATCCACCACCTACATGTTAAACACAAAGAGCAACAACAGTTTACTAATAAACAATTTTGTACTTAAAAACAATCCACCATTAGAGTATGATACAGCTCACTGGAATCAAATAAAAATTCCCCAGCCGTATCCCTCCATTTTTGCTCTTGAGATTCAATAGAAATAAAGTTTCCCGGAACAATTACAAAGCTTCTATACCTTCGTTATTTAGGCCTATAAGAAGGCAAGTTCATCAAATGGATTTCAGCATTTAAACATACACTTTATCAGTCACTTAAAGCATGTTTCAAACAGTCCAAAAAGATTTAGACAGCTAAGACAAATGCATGTTTCATAACTTCATTCAAAATTTATACTCTTAAAGGTAAAGGGGAGTACCTAATGTGGAAAAACGAGAAGAACCAACGAGAAAATCTTTGATACCAAAGCTACTTGAAACCAACAAATAGAACCAGCACTGATAGTGACAGAAACAACAACAAAGAAGTGCTTGAAACCCAGAGGAACAACAGATGTGTTTGAAAGAGAAGCAACCCAGCAAAAGCTCTAAGTGTTCTCCTATTTATCTGAAACGACTTTACACTCAAGATATGCCCCCACCAAGCTCACAATTTCAGCTTAGTATATAAATGTTCAGCTGATGGTTTTTACTCTTTTCGTTCTCCTCCTTTTTCGTGTGTAAAGATAATCTCTCAATATATGTCTGATAGAGTCTTTTTATATAAGTAAGAGAGAGTGGGAGTGTGAGTTGTTAAAAAGGAAGAGTGATAATATGAGTTGTTAAAGAAGAAAAGTGGGAGTATGGATTGTGAGGGAATAATCGTCAGGAATAATTTGTGAGTGGGCCAAGGGTGAGTAGTGGAAAGTGAGTGTGTGCACGTGAGGGAATTGGGGGAAAAGGGATAAAGTGAGTGTGTGCTGTGAGGAAGATAGGGAAAAGGGTTTATGAGTGTGTGCTGTGAGGAAGATGGGGAAAAGGGATTATGAGGGTTTGACGTGAGGGAGTTGGTGGGGGAAGTGAGATATAAATTTCTTAAGTAATACTTATGAAAGGTGAAATAAGAGCTAAAATATATACATTAAACTTAAAATATATTTACATACTAAAATAAATGGTAAGAAATTCGAGTATGGTCAAATATTAGGTGCTCACAACATGCCCGTCTTTGCTTGAAAACATGAAGAGTTTTCAGGCAAAGAAAAGATGAGCGATATGACTAATTTTTGNGCATGCCCGTCTTTGCTTGAAAACATGAAGAGTTTTCAGGCAAAGAAAAGATGAGCGATATGACTAAAATTTGACCATACCATTAATCAAAAGGGAAGAGATAAGAGAAAAAAGTGCAACCGAGTTTTGATTCTAGACAACTTACATATTCCGGGTTATAAGGGAATCAGGTCACGTGTAGTTCAAGAAAAAGGATAGAATGCTAAGTTGGAGATCGAGGTTCCGTCAAGGCTCCGATCTGTAGTCCTGTTATTACATAAAAATCAAAAAGAAACTAAACAAGCCTATCATCTATTAGTTATAAGATTCCTATCTATTAAGTCTTCTAAAACTTGATCTTGAGTCTTGACTGGTTCTTCACGCAGACTCTGATCTGAACCTTGATGCTATCTAGTTGCAGGTGCTAGTTCATTCTTCTACTGCTTTTTCTGATCAAAACGGGAAATGCAAAGCTCGTAACTTCAGTCATGTCTTGAGCAGTCCATATCCATTCCATCTACTTCTGCATTTGGATTCACTTATTTTCCTTTTCTTTTCTTTATTCTGGATTGAGAATTCTTCTTTTGGTCATCTCGAACCCTATGCATCGAGGTAAAACCTGCTCAAATATCAAAACAAACAAACGAACGAAATTTTTTTGCCCCAGTTTTCACTAGAAAAATTTTATGAGTTATTTGCAACAAAACCCTATACTACTTCATTATTAAAAACAATAAAAAATCAGGAATGGTGTACCCTGAAAAGATCATGATGATATTTTTGTGTGTGTTTTTTATTTTTTTGATGTTGTTCCTTTATTGTCAAAAAGATATTTCAACTAAGGATTGTTATACCTTATGTTAGGAAAATATGGTCAGGGAATGGTATACCCTATATTAGCAATGATATCAGGGAGTGGTGTACCCTACATTTAAGATCAAATCAACTAGGGAGTGATGTACCCTGCATTTACGATCAAATCAACTAGGGAGTGGTGTACTCTAGATTGTAAAACAAAGGTAGAGATTGGTGTTCTGTATTATTGAAAATGAAATGTAACCAGAGGTTGGTGCCCTGTATTACTGAAAAGGAAATGTAACCATGGGTTGATGCCCTATATTACTGAAAAGAAAATGTAACCAAGGGTTGGTGACCTGTATTACGGAAAAGAAAATGTAACCAGGGGATGTCGCCCTGTATTACGAAAAAGGAAATGTAACCAGGGGATGGCGCCCTGTATTACTAAAAAGGAAATGTAACCAGGGGTTGGTGCCCTGTATTATTGAAAATGAAATGTAACCAGGGGTTGGTGCCCTGTATTACTGAAAAGGAAATGTAACCATGGGTTGATGCCCTATATTACTGAAAAGAAAATGTAACCAAGGGTTGGTGACCTGTATTACGGAAAAGAAAATGTAACCAGGGGATGTCGCCCTGTATTACGAAAAAGGAAATGTAACCAGGGGATGGCGCCCTGTATTACTAAAAAGGAAATATAACCAGGGGTTGGTGCCCTGTATTACTGAAAATGAAATATAACCAGGGGCTGGTCCCCTGTATTACTGAAAAAAAAATATAACTGGGGGTTGGTACCCTGTATTACTGATAAAATGCTGAATCCCCTAGGTGAAAAGGTTCTACCTGGGTTAAACTATAAAAAGCAAGCCTAGGAGAAGAGCACATCTACCAGAAATATGAGTTAAACCCCCTAGGCGAAAAGGCTTCTACCTGGGTTAAGCTATGAAAAGCAAGCCTGGGCGAAAAGTACTTCTACCCGGATATATGAGCTGGATTCCCCTAAGCGAAAAAAGTTCTACCTGGGTTAAGCTACGAAAACGAGAGGTATGAACAATAGTGATGCATGCTAAAAATAAAAGAAAGTGAAGATTTTGAGGAAACTTACCTTTGGCGACATTCGTCCTTTAGGAATCGCCATTCTGCACTGCTTTGTTCCTGCTCCAAACAAAGAAAAATTGTGAGTTTTCAAAGTGGTGGTCGGTTTGTGGCCTTGATGCCCTAAGGAGTTTGAATCTACGGCCACTCCGTTGTCAAAGAACTGATTCTATTAGAGTGGTACCGAGATGCTCGGATACTCTATATCGCTTTCTGGCGACCTTAGCTTTCCGATGTTTCCTCGACTGTTTCATACACAGATGTCCATAGTACCGCTAATCCTTGTCCCTAAAAGCGAGGAAATATTTTATTTAAAATCAAACTTAGTTGTCTTGCACCCAATATCAGTTTATGACCGTAGTGCTTATCAATTTTTCCCATGAAGCAAGTCTTGCTTAGACGACTTTTTCAGTTTCTTTGAAACACGTTGTTTGGCTTATCAAAAGAGATCACATATAGATTCATGCCTTCGTCAATGCCGTATGTGCCCCTAATTGTGCTCGGTATTACGGGGAAGCTGTAGCCAGTTTTGCAGCCATTTCTTTGCTTTGTTTTTTATGCAAGATTAGACCGAAAGGACTCAAAGAAATATTATGGGAAAAATAGAAGAGCAATTGAAAGTCTGACTCAAATTGTTTAGCAATCCATCTTGCACTTGCTCCACAACCTTTCATGTTTTTAACACATGCGTGCGGTCCACTTAACCGTTTGATCTTAAAAGTTATTCCATCACCATAAAGGGAAGCACAAATCCCCCATCCACATCCATTACCTTTACAAGCAGCAACAAACCTTGTCAGATCATTTTTAAGCTTCTTAATATAAAATCCTCTTGATTGATAAATTCTTGCATAACTTTTCTAAAATGGTTCACATCGTTAAAAATTTGTCCCTTCTTTAGCACAACAATCTCCTTCTTTAATTTCTCATCATATGTATATTTAAAAATCTCACCTTGCATTTTATCACTTACTTTTGTCATTGGGTGCTCAATTGATTTATCATCTTCACTACCCCCTCAAATATTCCATTTTCATCAGATTCATAATTTGATAAATCATCTTCATTATTTTTTCCATCTGACTAATCTTCCACATTCTCAATCACATATTCGTCCTCATCATCAGTCCATTGGAAATTTTCACCTTCAATTTCATTGACTTTTTCATCCATTATGATTAAATTCATATGGATCTCTTTCTTTCACAAATTCTTATGCATATTAAATAACATTTTTAAATTCGTATCATCAGTCAATTTCACCATGACACCAGTTTTCGGATAGATAGCTTCTAAAGAAGTCGTTTTATCCAGCCAAGTAAAGGAACCTCCTGCTACAGCATTATGAGCATCTTCCCACAGCTGATTTAATATTCCATAATAATTATCATCGACATTGAAGACATGATAGCATGCTCCAAGACAATGCACCAATCTATCTATATAAATATATAAAGAACGGACAATAGGAGAGACTTGGCACCTCTATTTAGTCAAGGATCCTATTTATCTATTATCTCAATTGTTTTGGTTTTTTCCCCTCTCGTTCTTTTTATTGCGACGTTTCTTCATAAGAACCGTTTCTTCCATAACTCCCAAAAGTTACTTCACTAATCCCCTTAATGACACCTCTTAATTACACCTCATCTATTCATCTTCCTTCTGCATGAGCGGTCGTCTTGATTTTTCGTTAGTATCTTTTTGGGTAATGGTTGTTTTGGCATCAAAACATACTCTCTCCACCTCAACATGCATGGATAGAGAACCTTAGCCTCTTCTCTATATTTTTTTCCAGATTCACCAACATCTTTCAATATGTTAATGCTACTTTTCTTTTTTAAACTCTTGTTTTTGTTTTATTTTGTCAAATTCAGTTCTTAATTTGCGATGCATGTTTGTGTCTGTTATTATGGTTTTTCATAGCTACTACCTTTTGTCAATCAATGTCATAATAGTAAAATATAATCCCTTCTCTTCCTCTTTGATGTTTGCCGTTTAATTTCTAATAAAATTATAGTAGTTTTTCTTTTGAGTCATTTTATAAAGTGATTCGGTGCCATTTAGTCAAATTGAAATGAGTACTTACAGTACATGAATGCTATATATGTATTCTAATTTATCTTTCTTCATTTGCAATCGGGCATAGAGGAGAACTTTCTTGACGCAATGTCGAGCACGTTGGAGGCATGTTTATGCAGATGCCAGGGCTAGAGAACAGAGTAGACGATATGATTTTTGATAAAAGGTACTACACTACTACCAGCTACATACAATTTAATTGAATTATAACATCATAAGTTTAATGTTTTTGGTTGGACATAATTTATTCCACACTAATAATATAATTTTGTTTTTGTCATTATTATAGTTGTTTACCCGAAAAACGGATAAAGTTGAATTTATACGTATTTCTAAGAATACATAATATGATTTGATACAAAGGCAAGAAAATTAGATTAACATAGAAATGAGCAATAAAAAGATAGATACAACTTTCGCAAATTGAGCAAACCTTAAGCCTTATGAGATTGATTTCTCTTTAGCCAATAATAATGAAATTTGGAGAGACGAAGAGAAATGAATCAAAGCTAACAGTATATTGCTTATGAGTGTATTGTCCCCCCTATCAATAACTCAGTCTCTCCTATTTATAGGGAAAATCTCCTCTTTTTGGCATTATTCTATAGAAAAGCATGGGCCTTTCTGACCGTTGGCCACCTTCTCCACTAATATCATGATTTATGCTATAATAATCAGCTAGAGGCAAAAGTTATGGACCCTTGTCGGCCGAGCTGGCGGAGCTTTCTCCGAGGCCATTAAGAACGGGACTGGTTACGCCTTCGACAAACTCGAAGGCAGGTCTGATGGTCTTGATGACTGGCTTCGATAGCACTTTTAAATTCCGATCTCGGCCGATCATGTCGGATATCTGAACTTCGATATCGGGACCAGTTTCACTCGTAACTTCGATTCTCATTCAATCGTGGTTCCAGAAGCTTGGTCAAGCCTCGAGCTCGGTCGAGCATCGAGCTCGATTTTACCCGTATACAGATAGTCCCCTCGTTTTTTGGAGAGTAAATGACAAGAAACTATATGAGACCTCGATCTTTACTTTCAAATCTACTTTACTCTTATCTTCCAATCCTTCGTCTTCTTCAAAGCTT
Organism: Nicotiana otophora; assembly: GCA_000715115.1. Lineage (NCBI taxonomy): Eukaryota > Viridiplantae > Streptophyta > Magnoliopsida > Solanales > Solanaceae > Nicotiana > Nicotiana otophora. Next base: position 7,070 of record AWOL01S0085651.1, read on the forward strand.
GTATTTCCTGTTTCTTCGCTTGAGAGCTTGAGTGAATCTGAAAGTGAAGAATACCCCGAGGATGGAGATGCTGCCCCCGAAGATGAAGATGACCAGGCCCCTTAGGCTTTTAAACAAGTTTGTATTTCTGTTGGGGCCGTTTTGGCCACTGTAAAGAACTTTCATCAGGTCGTGCCGCTCTTGTAAAAAGCTTTTGATGAATATGTAAAACTTTTTCCCTTCCATGGCTTCTGAATTTGTTGTCTTTTTGTTGATTTATACAAAGGTCAAAGCACCTTAGCATAAAATTATGAAGTTGCATTCGAAGGTCCAAGGTTGAGATGGTAAGAATTGATAGTAAGTACTTCCTTCGACCGCTTCTGATCGGTAATCTTTGAGTGAATGTTCAAACTCGAATTAAGGTAGCCCTTAGGCTTAATACGTAGTCCCAGATTTGAGGTAATAATTCGATCTTGAATCGAGGCGGCCTTTAGGCTTGATAGATAGTCCCCGGGTGAGTATGGTTGCTCGAACTCGAGTCAGGGTAGCCCTTAGGCTTTATAGTCGAGTGAGGATTTGCTCGAACGCAAAATAAGAGTAGCCCTTAGGATTAATGGTCGAGTGAGGACTTGCTCGAACTCGAAATAAGGTAGCCCTTAGGCTTTAAGGTTTTGCTTGAACTCGAGATAAGGTAGCCCTTGGGATTTTTAGTCGAGTGAGAATGATTTCTCGAACTCGAAGTAATGGTAGCCCTTGGGCTCGATAGATAGTCCCTGAGTGAGAATGGTTGCTCGAACTCGAGTCAGGGTAGGCCTTAGGCTTTATAGTCGAGTGAGGATTTGCTCGAACTCGAAATAAGAGTAGCCCTTAAGCTTAATGGTCGAGTGAGGACTTGCTCGAACTCGAAATAAGGTAGCCCTTAGGCTTTAAGGTCGAGTGAGGACTTGCTCGAACTTGAGATAAGGTAGCCCTTGGGCTTTATAGTCGAGTGAGAATAATTTCTCGAATTCGAAGTAATGGTAGCCCTTGGGCTCGATAGATAGTCCCTGAGTGACAATGGTTGCTCGAACTCAAGTCAGGGTAGCCTTTAGGCTTTATAGTCGAGTGAGGATTCGCTCGAACTCAAAATAAGAGCAGCCCTTAGGCTTAATGGTCGAGTGAGGACTTGCTCGAACTCGAGATAAGGTAGTCCTTGGGCTTTGTAGTCGAGTGAGAATGATTTCTCAAACTCGAAGTAATGGTAGCCCATGGGCTCGATAGATAGTCCCCGAGTGAGAATGATTGCTCGAACTCGAGTCAGGGTAGCCCTTAGGCTTTATCGTCGAGTAAGGATTTGCTCGAACTCGAAGTATTGCAGCCCTTAGGCTTTTTAGTCGAGTGAGAATGATTTCTCGAACTCGAAGTAATGGTAGCCCTTGGGCCTAATGGTCGAGTGAGTGTTTGCTCGGACTCGAAGTAATGTATCCCTTTAGGCTTGATATATCCATAGAAATCGGACGCAATAAATTCTTGGAGGGACCTCTTTTCATTCTTGTGTGAAATAACCTTACATGCGTACATGTTTTATGCTTAAGGCTTGAGCAATCTACGCGGGCACAATTCATTTAACCGTTTGGCCCATGCAATAATATTGTCTTCTCGAGGACCTTTTAATGTAAATCTTTTTCTTTGTTGCATAGGTGATATCCGAGGGCGACGGCCCCCAGTATTTGAGGTTGATCAGCTAGAGAAGCCTCGGTTACTGATGACGCAACATTTAACACCGAACCGCTATTCTAAGTTACGTACAATTGTTAGTTTTGAAGTATCAAAAAGAGAAACAAACGGGGATCGTACCTCGGCAGTAGTATCGAAGTCGTTTTGGGTCATGACCACTGATTATTTCGACCTTGATCATTTCTTCTTTCATTTCTCACATGGTTCCGACCGAGTCCGCTACTCCTCCGATCTTCATTATATGGACGATATCGATCCTTACTTGAACCTGGCCTGCGATCGGTGTCTCTCTTGGTTTTTTTGAGGTTCCTAGCTGGATAAATATACTCCAAAGGGACTCCGAATTGACCATCTTCGACTCTGATTTTTGATTGATACCGATTGTGCACATCAGCCCATGTAGTGGCAGGGTATTCTATTAAGTTTTTCTTTAATTGTTGTGAAGCCATCGAGCTTCGTTCGTTCAGTCCTTGAGTGAAAGCTTGTACAGCCCAATCGTCCATGACCGGTGGTAGATCCATTCGTTCTGTTTGGAAACGAGAGACGAACTCTCTTAGCATCTCGTTATCTTTTTGCCTTACCTTGAAAAGGTCTGACTTCCTGGTCTTGACCTTCATGACTCCGGCGTGTGCTTTTATGAAAGAATATGCAAGCATAGCAAAAGAATCGATAGAGTTAGGCGGTAAATTATGATACCATATCATTGCTCATTTTGACAGGGTTTCACAGAATGTTTTCAATAATACAGATTCGATCTCCCCATCTTCTAGATCGTTCCCTTTGATGGCACATGTGTAAGAGGTGACGTGTTCGTTGCGGTCAGTCGTTCCATTGTATTTAGGAATTTCGGGCATGCAGAACTTCTTGGGGATCGATTTTGTAGCCGCGCTCGGGGGAAAAAGGCTTTTGTACAAATGTTTTGGTATCTAAGACCTTCAATATCAGAGGTGCCCCCGGGATCTTATCAACCCTGGAGTTATACGTTTCCACTTTTTTGTCGTTTGCTTCGATGCTCCTTTCTCCTAACTCTATTCGTTTTGTCAGTTCTTCGAACATCTTAACGATTTCAGGATTAGTCCCTGATTCTTACTCATTTGACCTTACTATGGCTGGCCCCATTTTGTGGGTGACTTCTTGGGGTGGACTGGGCTCGAGTCTGGTCGGTGCCTGGGTTTGGCTCTGTAATTGGGCTATTGCTACTTGTTGATCTTGCAACATTTCAAAAATCATACGCAGGCTGATTTCGTTCTCCTCATTTTGGGTATTTCGAGTTGCAGACCGAGTTCCACCATGAATGCTATTATCATAGTCGGAATGTTAGTTCGCCTCGATGGCCACATGTGAATTAACGTCTACTGGCTCTTCGATCCGAGCTCTAATGGGATCGATGAGTGGCCTTCCATCCCCAGGGGTTAAGTTGTTGTTCTCATCTTGAAGGTCGGCTTCGTTGTCTATAGGTAGGGCCATTAATTGAGAATTCGTCGTTTTCAACCTGAAATCAAAGATACTTCCAAGAGCAAGCGTAAAATGGTGTGTTTTGTAGTGATTTATACCAAATCACTATTGTTATCCTTAGCCCCACGGTGGGCGCCAAACTGTTTACCCGAAAAATGGATAGAGTTGAATTTATACGTAGTTCTAAGGATACGCAGTATGATTTGACACAAAGGCGAGAAAATTAGATTAACGTAGAAATGAGCAATAAAAAGATAGATACAACCTTTGCAAATTGAGCAAACCTTGAGCCTTATGAGATTGATTTCTCTTTAGCCAATAATAATGAAATTTGGAGAGACGAAGAGAAATGAATCAAAGCTAACAGTATATTGCTTATGAGTGTATTGCCCCCTATCAATAACTTAGTATCTTCTATTTATAGGGGGAATCTCTTCTTTTTGGCATTATTCTATAGAAAAGCATGGGCCTTTCTGACCGTGTCACGACCCAAAATCCCACCACAGGCGTCGTGATGGCACCTAGTCTCTAAGACTAGGTAAGTCGATTTCAATTACATTTTGAAGCCATTTTTTTGAATTAAATAAATAATCAAAACTTACAGCGGAACAAATATTAATATGCAACTTCCCAAGACTGGTAGTACTGAGTCACGAACTCTAACTGGATATATAGAATGATCACGAGGACCGGATATACAATATTGTTTGATTACAAATTAACAATACAATGAAATGAAAAGACTCCAAGGGACTGCGACGTTCAAGCAGCTCTACCTTGAATCCTTACGATCCCGCTTTAACTCCGCTCAAGTCCGTTATATTCAATACCTGGCTCTGCACAAAAATGTGCAGAAGTATAGTATGAGTACGCCACGGTTGGTACCCATTAAGTATCAAGACTAACCTCAATGGAGTAGAGACGAGGTACAGTCAAGACACTCACTAGTCTATTAATCTGTACAATATAATATACAAAATAAAAGGAAACAAATAATAATAAGGGTAGGATAAAGCAACCAGTTATATGCACAACAGACAACAAGACTATCATTAATATCACTCAACAATTAATAAACACAATTATACCCAATTAAATCAAGTCCTTCAAATAAATGTCTTTCTCATATAATTCTTCTAGATAACTCTCTCTTTAAATATAATTTTCTCAAATAATTATTTTTCATATATAATTCTTTCAATAAATCTTTTCAAATATAATTCTTTCATATAATACTTTCTAAGTAAAAATCCTTTCAAATAAATATTCTGAATATAATTCTTTCAATTAAAAAGTCACCATGTGACACCTCATTTCATAATCATAAAAATACGGGTCTCAGCCCATTTTCATATTTTTCGTAAACACAGGTCTCAGACCATTTTCATATTTCCACGGCACTTCATGCCCATAATTAAATCATCATATTTCTCCGGTACCTCATGCCCTCATTTCATATCACAACTGCACGGACAATTCACGTGCCAATTATCATTATTATTTCATCACAGCACCTCGTGCCCATATTTCATATCACAACTGCACGGACAATTCAGGTGCCAAATATCCTCATTATTTACTCACGGCACCTCATGCCCACATTTCATTTTATAATCTGCCTGGCAATAGCCACATGCTCTCAATTTCAACATAAATCAGATTGTTATCAATTTACCAACAACAAGACAAATTGCACAAGGTATACAAATAAACACAAGAAAATCATAACATCACATGAAAATTATCAACACCACAAACCCACATCATCATATATCGTCCCTGACAATAGCCACCCTTATCGCTCCTATTGCCACCTTTATCACTCCTATAGCTACCCTTATCGCTCCGTCCAGACAATATCAATAGCCACCTTTATCGCTCCTATTGCCACCCTTATCGCTCCTATATCCACCCTTATCGCTTCTCCCAGGCAATATTCCAACAAACACAACAACAGTGAAATGCCACCCTTATACCCACATAATATCAACGGTGAAATGCCACCCTTATCTCCCCAAAATAA
>AWOL01S0085662.1:0-11560 GCA_000715115.1 Nicotiana otophora
ATCACTTATTATGCAATGCCAAACACTTAGAATGGTTGTTGAAAAAATATTATAGCTAAATGCGAAAACGTAAACTAATCTTGAAAGCAAGTAAAATGATCAATGGCTACAAGCATGGGTGCATCGGGATTTACACTCAAATAACGATCCAATATATTTCATAATTTTATAAATATGAGCGAATTTATTATTTATTAGCCTCGGATAATAATTCTATATTAGCTTCTCTCGAAGACTAACAATACTTCCTAATTGAATTATCCCTAAAGTAATAAAGAGATTAAGCACACCCGAATATGGCTACAAGTAGTTCATTCCTATCCCTAGGTAGAATCTATAAAGTGAGAATTAACGCTTCAAGTTCTTGTTAATTAATCTTTACCAACCCCGAATTATTGTTTCTAAAATTAATCCGAAGTGAATGGGCGAGTCCTAGGGTTAGCTAATCCCTTTGGAAACATTTAAGAACATGAATAATTAAAGAAACAATAGCTCGCTTTATAATAAATAAAAATCGTTTAATACATAAGCACAACAAGGTATTTAATCCACACTTTAAATATGAATATTTCTATAAACAAGATTCAAGTGTTGGAAATAAATACTACACACTTAGATATACAATACAAAGCAGGGAAATAAAGAAATAAGCATGAAGGAGTAAGAAATTCTAAACCAAAAGCTTCAAATCTTCAAGACCCAAGTGTTTGTGAAAGAACCCTAGCTTCCAAAACTTGTTCTCTCTAGTATATGGACTGAAAATAAGCCAAAGATTTGCCTTGATAAGACTTTCCGATGATATCCCCAAAAATGAGCTAGGTCGTGTATTTGTGGTTTGGGATAAAATATCATGAAATTCTAGAACCGCCCAGAGTTCTGCCAAGATTTGTGAATCGCGATCGGGAAAAGGGGTTTGCGATCGCGAAGAGTAATTATGTAAAGTATTGCGATCGCAAACTAAATCATGCGTTCGCGTAGAGCAGTTGACCAGCTTCTTCATCGTGTTTGCAGAACTTTTCCTGCGTTTGCGATGTATTGTTTCCTGCAGAATCGTGTTAGTGATTATACGTTCGCGTTCGCGAAGGTTGCCTTCCTCCTTCTTTGCATTCGCATACAGAACTTCGCGTTCGTGAAGGTTTGTTGTCCCGATGCTCCGCGTTCGCATCTAACCCTTCGCGTTCACGAAGGGTAATTCACTGGGCAGTATTTTATTTGCATTTTAGCTTCTTTTTGACTTGTTTTCACATGGTTATTTCACCACCACTCCCAAATCACTTGATACCTGAAATATGCCAATAAGACTCAATAAATGCCTTAATTTCTCAACAAAGTCATACAAAATCCTAAGTATCAAGAGGAGATAAGTGAGTAAAATACCGACTTATCAAACCCCCAAACTTAAGCTATTGCTTGTCCTCAAGCAATTCAACAACTAAGAACATCCTTCAATAAAATTACCAATCAAGCTCAATGGCATACCAAACATCATTTCAAGTCAAAGGGTTCACTTAAGCACAATCTAATGGCTTCGATTGGTACCAACAATTAATCCAAAGCATATGAATCACCAACTACTCACAAATTTTATTTCAATTCAAGTGCTCATATGCTATATTAATCAAAGTAGCAACCAAGTCATGACACTAAAGCTTCAAAATTTTCCTCTCTATCACAATTATCTCCCTCGCTCATTCCTCCCAATTGAAAATGGAATTAAATTCACAACTCAAATATCATGTGCCCTCACACTTTAAGAAAGAATCTCCAACTCATAAATTTCAATTCAACACGTACATGGGATATCAAATGGAAAGAATTAACTCTCTCTCACACAAAGATATTCAAATGCACACAAGTAGTACCATATGCTTGCCCTTCATGTATTTCTCCACTAATATAGACAAACTTGGTTCAAAATCAATTAGGACATAAAAGGGTTGTAATTTAGGCTTTTGGTTAAGGTAGGGCACAATTTGGTAAGAGTGACTCGAAACCTCCCTAAGCACTACAATTGTTCAACAATCAAAGTACACTTCCTTCAAGAAATTTTCCACCCTTTCTTCATTTTTTTTTTATATATCACCTAGTCTTCCATTTATTCACAATACACCCTTTGTTTTCAAATATTATTTTTTTTCTCTTTTAAGCAAATATTTTTTTTATATCACCTTTCACCTTTTAAGCAACTTCCACATCACAATTTTTCCAACCTTCACCTCCAAACTTAGGCTTTTAGCCTATGTTCATACTTCAAAGTACTTAAAGAGGTAGGGTGCCAAAAGCAAATCAATAAAGAATGATAGTTTATAACATGGTTACCAAAGAAAAGGTTTAAAGTCTCAAAAGGGGTTGACTAGGTAAAATATGCAAGGGTGGGAAGTTTAGGCGCAATAGCGGTCCAAGGAAGGCCCAACATCATTTTTCCAAAAAGGTTAGTCTAGGATTTTGCCTTGAAGCACATTCCGGGCAAGTTCTAGACTATAGATGATGCAAAAGAATTTCACAATAAATCTCACCACACATGGCACTTGAAAACTCAAGTGGAATACAAATCCAAAATCCAATTGAAACCAATGAATCTCAAGGGAGTCACATATAGCCTAAGAAACTATTTAGTGAATCAAAGAGCCAACAATTGAGTCTAAAAATTATGACAATAATCTTTACTTAAATTATTTTTTTTTTCAAAAATCAAGAATTCATATGCCGAGGTTTAAATCATGTTGGCACCAAGCAAGCCACATGTTGGTTTATGGACACAAGATCACCCCCTCAAAAACTATTTTATTCACTACTAGCTACTAAACTAACTAATAATAATAATAAAAAAAAAAACTAAACAAGACTAATCCCTTAAGAAAGTTATCATGCCATCCATCATAGGGAAAAGTCACCCGGTTCAACACAAATAAATTCCTTGGAAAAGAACCGCGGTATAAAGAAAAACCAAAGAATTGTATTACTACTACTATGAAAAATAAAAACTAACAAGAAAACTTAATGCTAACATGTTAGAATTAAACTTCAAACTATCACTAATAAACTACTACATCAACCAATCTACACAAGTTATCACAAAAAAAAACAAAAAAAAAATAATCAGGCTCCAACTACATCATCACATGTAATTGAGTCACCCCCAACTTAAAGTGTTGCACTGTCCTCAATGCAACTAAACAAAAAAAGATAAAATGAAAGAGGTTCTCCCTGAATGACATCACTTCGAGCTGGAGGTACTGGGAACTGAGAGCTCCAAGTCATCCTCGTCGCCGTCCTATGATCCACAAAACTTCCTCAAGGTGTTCATCATCTTTATCAAGAACTTGCTTTTCTTCTTTTCATGTTCTTTTTGCTTTCGCTTCCTCCACTCAATCTTACCCAATTTGGCTTTAATGTCCTGTTACATCTTAGCAAGATCTGACAAAGTTGGACCCTTTCCTTGGCCAGCTGGACCTGCAGATGTGCTCTCTCCAGACGGTCCAGAAGGGAGATCAGCTATAAGTTGGCGGACCTGTGTCTCCATGCCATAGACTTGGTGAGATATATACCTGAGTGTGAGAGGTCTCTGATCCGGTGGTACAATTGCAGTACAAGGCTCTGTGGCATCTGTGGTAGAATAGGGAGATGCTACATCAACCTTTCTTTTCTTCTCTGCATTCCCTGCTCCCTTTCTTAGCAATGGATGAATGAGCTTCTATGGGTTCTTTTCTTTCTCTGTAGACCTCTTATCCACCCTGGCCTCATAACATAAATTAGTGATCATGGATGGGAAGAATAAACTCTTAGTCCTCTCTGCAACAACCTCTGCTATCTCATCAATAATAAGTTCTCCCATATTCACTGGTGTTCCCTCTATTATTGCGCAAATCATCCTTGCCTTCTCAAGTGCCACCTCGGTCTCATTACTTGAAGGCATGACTCGAGCACAGATAATGGAGAGCCAAGTTTTGGCCTCGGCAGTGAATTCAGAAGACTCGATCTTTGTGTGATTTCTTGTACATTTCGACATATTTCCACCGTGCAAATGGTCTACAAGCCACTGTGAGCCCAAGTCTTTAGCTCTATCTCGGTACACCTGGTTGTCAACATTGGGAAGATTGTAATATGCATTTATCAGCTTTGGATCAAAGTGGACTTATTTTCCCCTAACAGTAACAACCAAATCATTCTTGAAGTCTGTCTCTACAACATTCACATAAAATTCTCTTATCACTTCATGATTGGTTGTTCTTGGCTCTTCCGCAAAGCAAAACCATCCACTAGAGATTTATCTTCCATGGAACTCAGGCCATCGACCTTAAAGGACAGTCAAGAGAATTCCTCTTTCTTTAATCATACTTCTACACAGTTGTTTGTCATAGAGGTGGGAACATCTTAACGATGAGAATATGTCCCGATCAAAGTACTCCTCTCCGGCAACTTGTACGACATATTTTTGAACATTCTCATTTGTTTCCGAATCCATTTTAGAGCTCAAAGTACCTACAAAAAGGAGTAGACATGTCAAATACCAGTATGGACACTTAAAGCACTGTATTACGAGGTATTTAGGCCAAAGAAAGAGATCAAAATGCCTTAGGATAAAAAATGGCGAAGCTACTGTTTTGCTGCCTAGGCTTCAATGAATCGCGATCGCAGAACTGGGTGCGCGATTGCGAAGAACAATTTTGTTTCCAGCTGCACTAAAGCTACACGATCGCAGAAGGATGTATGCGATCGCGATGTGCAATTTTGGTTCTCAGCAGAATCAGACCTATGAGATCGTGGAATGAGGCATCGCGAGGGTCTTCTTCCTCACCCAGTGACAGTTTGTTTGGGCATTCCATCAAACAGGTTATGTGCCCCAATTTTCACATCATGTTCATACCATCAACCCATGGATTTTGTTTACCCCAAAATTTTACAGAACATCACTCAAACTCTCAACCAATCTCTCACAGCAAGCAAGCATACAACTCATACAACATTTTCATTTGACAAGGAAAATAAAACTCGGGCCCTAAAATCTCAAGAGTTTCTACCATTTATCAATTCACTCCAAGCAGAGGAGCAGAAGAAACATAAAGAAATCCAAGAGATAGGAGAGAAATGCACATACCTTGGGAGTGATGGATGAAAGTTTTGCAATGGAATTGAACAAGGGGAGGGGTCAGGGGAGTATGAGAAGGTCGTCTCTTTGTTTTGAGGCTAAGTGGGCATTCTTTGTTAGTTACAGTGTTTAAGATTAGGAACTTACCTGTTCATCGTGATCGCGTTAGTATTACTGCGTCCACGGAGGACAAATTTTTCAAAAGGTCGCGACAACGTGTCTGTTTACGCGATCGCGTAGGGTTAGAAAAATTTAGTTCTCTGCGAACGCGTGTATTTATATGCGATCGCGATTAACTGCAATTTTCTGCAATTTTTCATCAGATACAGGTTTGGACTGCCCGAACCATGCTACCTGATCAAAACAACTCCAAAAATTCTAAAACTTGGCAGATTAGTCAAAAATAATATACTAAGCCATTCTAAAAAGAAAATTTCAAAAACTACTAAATATGTTTTTAAAACGATGGGTTGCCTCCCACCAAGCGCCGCATTTAACGTCGTGGCACAACGCGGATCAACTTTACCATTTTTTTTGCCACTTGGACGATATGAATTGGACACCTAACTTGGAATCAAGCTTGTGATCACGAGCAACGGGGGGTGGTGGTAAGTAAATGATCAAGCCAAACTTTAATTTCTTCATTTTGCGTTTCTTGGCTTTCATGTGAGGAATGTTATTTTGCCTTTTTGAATAAGAACATTGCAAAATGTATGGCTATTGTTTTTCTTCTTTGCACTTCCATATGGATTCGCACGGCTCAATTCCCATATCACCATGAAATTCCAAGGTTGAAAAATGCTTGGAATGCAACCTCAAGCCTTCAAATTGCAAATCTTTCCGGATTTTGACATTATCTTTTTTTTCCATACTAGAGTCGATTTCAACCATATTTTCACTTACACCGCATGACTCTAATTCCATATTTTTCTTAGTATCATTAACACTCATGGAGTCGGTTGGCGGAAGTTCAATTCTTGATTCCTCAAAATAAAGCTCACTTTCTTCCTCGAAGTCGGACTCTTCTTAATCTCTTTCCACACCTTCAAGTTGGTGGGCATAGTGAGCCTCAACCAATATTTTTATTTTATTTTTCACGGTACGGATATTATCAATATTTTGAGTTAGTGCTTGTTTTAAGTCCTCGAGTGCCAAGCTTTGGTTCTCCTCATTTTTAAGAATGGCCTCCAACATGAGCATCATCCTTTCATTTTGAGCATTTGAGAGTTCTTCTTGGTTTTTATCAAGTGCCAAGGAAGGATTTTCGGCTTCCACATCTAAAGAAGGTTCTTGGCTATCATCCACTTCCTAGGCTTTTTGGACCTCTAAAGCTTCAAGAATTTCTCCCATCTGTAAGTTTAACCTTTCAAGCACCAAATTATTTTGGAAACTATTTTCCAAAAGCTCCTCCACAGCATTTTGCTCTTTGTTTCCTCCTTCAAGTAGGCATTCTAACATGAGATTAAACTCTCCATTTTGACCATGCTCAATTTCTTCCACTTCCATATCCCTATAATTTATCATAGAAAGTAGAATCATCATAGAGGGGGCTTGTGGAAGGGAAGGACAAATAAGCACAATCATCCCAATGACCATTTTGACGACCACACTTATCACAAATACACCACTCGTGTGTTTGAGATTGTGTGTACAATCCACCCCCGGGAGAATTTAAATAATTTTGCCACGAGTGTGGTCCTCCACAATAAGGACAGGGGTCATCAAAGTATGAACAACTACCATCCGACCTATTTTCATTATATGATGCCATTTTTTTTCTTTTCAAAATTAAGAAAATAAACAAGAAACAAACAAGAAAAATAGGCCAATGTAAGAGAGATAATTACACAAGTATTTATAAGTTTGGACAAAATAACTTACGCTTATTTCTCAAACAACCTAAATTATGCCAAATTGTTCCCAGGCAACGACGCCAATTTTGATGACATCCAAATCCACTACTAAAAAGTAAATGGACACGGTCACATGCAATATAATTTACCCAACTATGAGTCGGGGTCGAATCTCATAGAGAACAATATATAGGCGATTAGGAATGTAAGAGAATTATCACTTATTATGCAATGCCAAACACTTAGAATGGTTGTTGAGAAAATATTATACCTAAATGCGAAAACGTAAACTAATCTAGAAAGCAAGTAAAATGATCAATGGCTACAAGCATGGGTGCATCGGGATTTACACTCAAGTAACGATCCAATATATTTCATAATTTTATAAATATGAGCGAGTTTATTATTTATTAGCCTCGGATAATAATTCTATATTAGCTTCTCTCGAAGACTAACAAGACTTCCTAATAGAATTATCCCTAAAACAATTAAGAGATTAAGTACACCCGGATATGGCTACAAGTAGTTCATTCCTATCCCTAGGTAGAATCTATAAAGTGAGGGTTAATGCTTCAAGTTCTTGTTAATTAATCTTTCCAAACCCCGAATTATTATTTTCAAAATTAATCCGAATTGAATGGACGAGTCCTAGGGTTAGATAATCCTTTGGAAACATTTAAGAACAAGAATAATTAAATAAATAACAGCTCGCTTCATAATAAATAAAAATCGTTCAGTACATAAGTACAAGAAGGTATTTAATCCACACTTTAAATATGAATATTTCCATAAACAAGATTCAATTGTTGGAAATAAATACTACACACTTAGATATACAATACAAAGCAAGGAAATGAAGAAATGAGCATGGAGGAGTAAGAAATGCTCAACCAAAAGCTTCAAATCTTCAAGACCCAAGTGTGTGTGCAAGAACCCTAGCTTCCAAAACTTGTTCTCTCTAGTATATGGACTGAAAATAAGCCAAAGATCTTCCTTGATAAGACTGTCTGATTATATCCCCAAAAATGAGGTAGGTCGTGTATTTGTGGTTTGGGGTAAAACATTGTGGAATTCTAGAACTGCCCAAAGTTGTGCCAAGATTGTGAATCGCGATCGTAAAAAGGGGTTCGCGATCGCGAAGAGTAATTCTGTAAAGTATTGCGATTGCAGACTACATTATGCGTCTGCATAGAGCATTTCAGAGCAGTTCACCAGCTTCTTCATCGCGTTCGCAGAACTTGCCCTGCGTTCGCGATGTATTGTTTCCTCTAGAATCGCGTTCGTGATTATACCTTCATGTTCGCAAGGGTTGCCTTCCTCCTTGTTTGCGTTAGCGTACAGAACTTTGCGTTCCCGAAGGTTTGTTGCCTGATGCTTCGCGTTCGCGTCGAACTCTTCGCGTTCGAGAAGGGTAACTCACTGGGAAGTATTTTGTTTGCATTTTAGCTTCTTTTTGACTTGTTTTCACATGGTTTTTCACCACCACTCCTAAATCACTTGAAACCTGAAATATACCAATAAGCCTCAATAAATGCCTTAATTTCTCAACAAAGTCATACAAAAGCCTAAGTATCAAGAGGAGATAAGTGGGTAAAATACCAACTTATCATAAACCCTGGTTATGGAAAAATAAATGGTGGTCCTCAGTTGACCCGTTAAGCCGAGGGTGAGGCATGAAAGGGTTGTGAGGAGGACCGTGGTTTAGGGTCTACTGTTGAGATTGTGACTAGCCAGGGCTGGTGTTCTTGTAATTTATTTCCTGAAGCCCCATTGGAAGCGATCCTGTAGCCCCTTGGAGAGCAAATCGCTACTACTAGTATCCCACCCCCTCCCGAGGTCAAACAGAAGGTTAATAATCTTCCATGTTTAACTCTTCCTAACCCATGTTGGACAAAAGTAGTTAAAACTTGTGACTCAGATATTGATGGAAGAACATTGAAATAATACTCTCCAATAGATAAACGAGAGTATCTTGTTCAATTTTATTTGGGAAAATAGAATAATTCCCAAAAGAATTACGCTTCTGTAGATAAATAAATCCTTTCTATAGTAAAATATGTCAAATAATATGTCTCTGGTCAGCCTTAATGTAATTATCCCACCAACCTTTGAGTTGACCAGTGAAATCGGCTACTATCATTTATGTTATAGCCTTTTCAGTATTCTTATTAACTTTACAGATAGTGTTGTACATAAGCATTCTATGTACTGTCATATAAATCTGCCTATCTGCAAGGTCATCTATGTTCCATTCATAGATGTTTGTACCACTGTAACCTTGATGGTAGTGGTCACTATCAAGTTCTTCTAGTAGAATATCTCTAGATCTACCAAAATTAGTTTCTATTAAATTGTTTCATTTTTAAAATCCATAATTTTGCACATAGGATTTAAAGTATATAAAGGTTTATAATAAATCCTATAATAGATACATATAACATCTGTACCAGGAATATAATCATAACTATGTAATTTGATATTTAAAATTAAAGCATCTAACGAATTTTCGTCATTTACAGAAATCTGTAAATTCAGATAAGCATTAAAATAAACTAGTCTGTACAGTCCCTATAACTGATTTCTTCCAGTTTTGGTTTCTTACTGTGTTAAATAGTACCTAAAATCCATATTCTTCTTTTCTACTGATACTAAGGGGCTAAGGGGCTACATGATCGCTTCCAATGGGGCTTGGGAAATAAATTACAAGAACACCAACCCTGGCTAGTTACTGTAACGACCCGATCGGTCGTTTTGAGCTCTAACGCGTCATTCGGTAGTTTGAGGCCTTGAGTAGTTTCACTTCAGGTATTATGACTTGCACGTATCGTCGGAATTGAATTTTGGAAAGTTCGGAGTTAGTTTGGGAAGAAAATTCTAATTTCGGAAGCTTTAAGTTGGAAGAATTGACTAAGGTTTGATTTTTGAGTAAACGACCTCGGGATCAGGATTGGAAGGTAGCGCATACTGTGGAAGGTTGGCATTTTGGAAGAATTTTATAAATTGGGTTGAAGTGTATTTTAATGTTATTCATGTCCGTTTGAGATTCCGAGTCTGGGAATAGATCCGTATGGTGATTCTGGTATTAGTAGCGCATCCGGATGTGAATTTGGAGGCTCGTAGGTCATTTCGGGTTAATTTGGCAAAAGATAGAAATTTGAACGTTTTTGAGAAGTTTGATCGGGAGTGGACATTTTGATATCGTGGTCGGATTCTGATTCTGGAAGTTGGATTAGGTCCATAATGTCGAATGTGACTTGTGTGCAAAATTTGAGATCAATCAGACGTGATTTGATAGGTTTCGGGGTCGAATATATAAGTTTGAAGTTCTAAAGTTCATTAAGCTTGAATTGGGGTACGATTCATGATTTTCACGTGGTCTGAGGTGATTTGAGGCCACGAGCAGGTCCGTGTTATGTTATGGGACAGGTTCGTGTGATTCGACGGGGTCCCGGGGCCTCGGGTGTGTTTCGGGGTGGTTTTGGACCAAATTGGAATGATTTGCTGCTGCTGATTGCTGTTGCTGATTGCTGCTATCTGGTTTCCTTCTTCACGAACAAAAAGGGATTCATGTCTTCATGAAGGAGACTTTTGAGGGCTGCTGGATTTTCCCATCGCAAATACGATGGAAGAGACGCGAACACGGAGCTGAATTTGTGGAAGCCTACGCGAACGCGGGTAGGCGCACATGAGCGCGAACACGTAAAAGGATATGAGTTGGAGGCCTGCCAAGTGTTAAGCCTTCGCGAACGCGGCATGAGGCCCGCGAACGCAAAGGATAGGTAGCCACAAGGTTCGAGAACACGGCCATTAGGTTGCAAACTCGTAGAGGAAAATGTGGAGGCAGTGTGTTTAGCCTTTTGCAATCGCGAAGAAGGGTGGGCCTGGGCAGGTTGGTTTTAATGGGGGGTTTGGCTCATCCCCTCTCATTTTTCAATTGGGTGGGCGATTTTTGGAGCTTTAGAAGACGAGACTTTCATTATCTTTGTCAAGGTAAGTGATTCCCACCTATTTCAAGTTAAATACTTGGATTATATATAGATTTTAACATGAAAATTCATGGAACAATTGTGGAAAATTTGGGGTTTTGGTAGAAAACCTAGAAATTGGTATTTTTGGATTCTGACCATGAATTTGGGCATGGAATAGAGAATAAATCAAATATTTGAGTTCGTAATGTTATGCGTAATGTTTATCTTTGAAAATTTTTGGAATCCGGGCACGTGGGCTCGAGGGTTGCTTTATCGGCTTTTCGAGCGGAGTTGGGAATTTGTCTAAATTGATTTGTTATGAGTATTATAGTATATTTTTTATTAGTTTGCACATTTTGTGACTAGTTTTGGAGCGACGGGCATCGGTTTGAGGTGTTAGAGGGCTTTGGAGCCAGTTATAGAATTTCGGAGCGAGGTAAGTCTCCTGTCTAACTCTATGAGGGGAAAATTACACCTAGGTGTTGTATATTGATGTGTGCTACTTGTTGTGGGGTCTACGTATGCGCGAGGTGAGAAAAGACCGTACGTAGCTACATTCATGTTATTGTCCGGGAGGCTTAGGTTCGCATCATGCTATAGCTGTACTATTTGAGCAGTCTCTCGCCTATTAAATTTCTCTGTTTTACATT
>AWOL01S0085664.1:0-14929 GCA_000715115.1 Nicotiana otophora
GCTGAATCATTGGTTCAGAAGGTTATCAGGGCAGGTTACTACTGGATCGACATAGAAAAGGACGTGAAGGAGTTCGTATGCAAATGTGATGGATGCCAACGACATGATCCGATGATACACCAACCTGGGGATCTACTACATTCGGTTTTATCACCATGGTCGTTCATGAATTGTGGAATGGACATCGTCGCCCCCTTCCATGGGCAACCGGTAAGGCTCAATTTATTTTATTTATGACTGACTATTTTTCTAAGTGGGTGGAGGCCCAAGCATACAAAAATATCAGGGAGAAGGAGGTCATCGATTTCATTTGGGACCATATCATATGTTGGCTCGGAATGCCGGCCGAGATCGTGTGCAATAACGGGAAACAATGCATCGGTAGCAAGGTGACCAAATTTATCGAAGACCACAAGATAAAAGAGATCCTATCAATGCCCTATCACCCTAGTGGGAACGGACAAGCCGAATCAACCAACAAAAGAATACTCTAGAACCTTAAAAAGAGGTTGACCGATGCCAAAGCAAAATGGAAGGAACTCTTGCCGAAGTTCTTTGGGCATATCGTACGACCTCAAAATCCAATACTGGAGCCCCTCCTTTCTCATTGGTTTATAGAGACGAAGCTTTGATACTGGTCGAGGTCAGAGAGCCAAGTATCAGATTTCGATATGCAACAAAGAAATCAAATAACGAGGCCATGAATACAAGCCTGGAGCTAGTGGATGAAAAGCGTGAGGTCACCCTTGTTCGGCTGGTTGCCCAAAAGAAGTAGATCGAAAGATATTACAACAGGAGGGCCAACCTTCGGTACTTCAACGTCAGGGACTTAGTACTAAAGAAGGTTATGTTGAACACCTGAAACCCGAACGAGGGAAAGTTGGGGCCGAACTAGGAAGGGTCATATCATATCATCGAAATCACTAGAAAAAGGATCATACAAGCTCGGGACAATGAACGATGAACAGCTACCGGGCAATTGGAATTTAACTCATCTAAAATGATATTACTTCTAACGTACGACCCCATTCATTTTCTTACAAGTGATCGACAAGGAAAAGTACGCGATTTTAGGTCTGAAAGCACGCATTGCATTCTTTTTCCCTTGAACCGTTTTTGTCCCAAATGGATTTTTTGGTAAGGTTTTAACGAGGCAACAAGTAAATTGTGCTAACTTAGAATCGAAGGCCAGCAACAAACCGGTAAAAGTGATCAAAACAGTATTCGAGGCCTCACTTTGATTAACCTCAAACACTGGGGGGCATTACTCTACGATATCAACTTTAGCATGGAAGGAGATTGAAGGGTCTTGATCGGTAGGATTCAATGTAAGGGCCAAACTGTCAAATGAACCATGCCCGACTGCTCGAACCCTAACTAAAATCATGTACACATACATCCTTATTATGCACAAGAATAAAGAGAAGTCTCTTCCTTTCAATCATCTCATATTTTAATATTTCTTAAAGTTTCTTCTTTACATTCCTTAAAAGATTTCCTATTTCCGATCCCCTAAAGGCAACGAGCCTAAGGGCCACTTATAACCGGAGTTCGAATGATCATTCTCTCACCTGGGGACTGCCAACCGAAAATTCGGACGGCCCAAGCTACTAGACCTTGGGGGCATAAGACCTATGAGGCAACCCCCGAATTTTAAAGGCCACGGCCAACCCCGCTCGGGAACTGTTATCTTGGGCAAGCATGGATAACTCGAGAAATAAAGTCCAATGGGTGGCTTCCAGACTAAAAGGCTACGGCCATATTAATACGGCTCGGAGACGTCCGAGACTCGTAACAAAAATTAGGCCTTCGGGAAGTTTTTCATAACCGGTTCTATAGGCTACCCTTAGTAAGCTACAAACCTAAACTATTTTAGGAACAAATTTCGGTAACTCTGAATCCCTATAATGCCTTAACACAAACTAACATTAAATGAGAGGTTTGTTCGAACCTTCGAACATAACCTACTTATTTCATGCTAAGGCATTTCGACCTTTTGCGAACACAAATGATGAAACAAAGGAAAAATTCGAAAGCTGAAAGGGAAAGAAAGCCTTGTATATATTTACCAAAAAATCTTTTACAAGGGCCAAATGACCCCGATACAAAAGTTTACAATAGCCAAAATGGCAAAGACAAAATGTCAAAAAAGATCCTAAGTAGCCTAGTCTTCACCGGGAGCCGCGTCGTCGCCTTCAGGGCCTTCACCACCTTCGAACCCATCCGAGTCTTCAGACCCCTTGGAATCTTCCTCTTTGGGATAAGCTAACTTCCTGGCCTTGGCCTCGGATACCTTGGCATTCTCAATCTCAGCCACCTGGTCGAAACCCTGAGCTTGAACTCCTTCCAAGGCCTCCTTTCGGGATTGCCACCTCATGTGCTCCACCAAGTTTTTTGCTTGGACCTGAGCCGCCTCAGCATCGGCCTTATACTGGTCCAGCCATTCATCAGCCTCAGCCTTAACTGCAACAACCTCTGATTTGGCCACCTCAAGGTCCTTGGCCAGAGACCGCCAAGCTCAGTTGAGACTGGGGCTCCTCGATCTTCTTGTCCTGCACCAAGGTTTTTTCTTTTGCAGCCCCGAGCTGGACCTCAATCGAAGCCAGTTGTTCTCAGGCAGTCTCATTTTCTGAAGCGAGGCAGTCCATATTTTACTTCCATTCCTCAGCCTCAGCCTTCATCATGTCTACCTCCACCTGGAGTTGCTCGATCTGGTCAAGTCTCTTCTGAACCTGTGGGTTCGGGTCATTAGCCATTGTGTCTGAATCATCATCACTAAGTTCGAATACTCATCTTACCTGCTCGACCAGATCAGCATATTCCTTCTGAGCCGCTTCTAGCTCGACCTGGAGTTTGTCGCTGAGAAGCTTGTAGGTGTCCCTCTTATCAGTTAGTCCTGAACCTCGACCTCTTGTTGAGATAACTCCTCCCGATATCGGAGAAAAGTTTCATGGTGAAGTACCGAGGCCTGCGAGCATAAATAAAAGTGTTACGATTATTTATAACTTAAAATCTAAGTACTTAGTAAAGAAACACTCGAAGTTACCTGATTCAACGCCTGTTGAGCTTCATTGAATAGGCAGGACGCTTTCACCCCATCCATCTTGGTCTGGTCCTCTTCGGTCACCAAGCACTGAAGATAGCTAGAAACCCCTACGGGGGCGGAGAGAACCCGGGCATCCTCCGGGACAGAGATAACTATTGACCGTTTTCGGTCAGGATCAGCACTCGGAGCTGGGAACCGTCCCACTAACCTTGGGCTCGAAGAATGCCCGTTGGCTCCTGAAGATGATGCTTTCTTTAGCACCGGTAAATCACCAAATCCGGTAACATCCTCCGAGGCGATGGATTCTAAACCATCGAAGAAGTTATTGAGATCTGCCGCCCCCTGAGGCCACTCGTGCAAACGATCCTTTAGCATACCGATTTCGTTGATCATGAAATCGGAGAATAAAGGAGACCTGGTGAGATCAATCACCCCAAGCGCATCTTTTAGGGCACGCTCCCCTACTTGGGGAATATCGGTCCCGGCTTCCTCTTCGACCTCCCTAGCTTGTGGCATAGTAGCCTCACCCTTCTCCGATTCAGGGACCCCGGTCACTGCCCTCTCAGCAGCCTCCCTAGCTTGGGGAAATACGGTATGGACTCGAACCCAAGACACCAGTTCGAAATCTTCTTCTTCTCCAGACTCATCCCTCAGTCGGTGGACTAAGTCCGATGGGAGGGCACCAATGCTTTCTTTGGATTTGCGCGCTTGCCTCTTTTTCGGTTTTTGCTTCTCCGAGTTCAGGGAACTCGAAGCCCCTTTTATTTTCTTCTCTTTATCTTGCTTCAGAGTAGGAGATTGGGGGAGGATGATTTCATTTACGGATGAGGGCCTCATTGCAACACCATTCCCAAGGCATACAAAGAAAAGGAGATGAGTAAGCTTGGAAAACAACCCAAGTGATGTCAGTGCTAGGAAAGAATCTTACTGTGACCTCCCTCCGGCCCTTTGAAAGTTCGCGCCATGTGCACTCGAAATAGGTCTTCCAAGATACGATGCCCTCAACCCACTCCTTGAGTCGGGGAACTGCATCAGGCATCCGAGCGACTGCTACACCACAAAGCATCGATTAAGTAAGAAGGGAAAAGCAATAAGCAAAATCTTAAAAGTGAAGTTATACTTACGTTCCATGTTCCATTTCTTGAGAAACGGCATTTCATCGTCCGGGATTAGATCCGAGGTCTTCACTCGAACGAACCGGTCCAACAAGCTTCGGTCTCGGTCCTCCTCTACGCTCGAGAATGGAATCTTAGTAGCCCTACAGGCAAACTTTATCAATCCCCCTCGGTAGAGTCGTAGACTGTATAGACGCATGAGATGGTCGATGGTGAAGGGGAACTTGTCGAGCTTGCTAAAAAACATGAAGCAGAATAACAATTCTCCAAAATGAAGGATGAATCTGCCCGGGCATCACTTCATACCTTTTGCAAAAGGCTACGATAATTGGGTCTAGAGGGCCCAACATGAAGGGATAAATGTAAACACTTAAAAAATCTTCCACGTGGGTAGTGATTGACTCATCAGGCGTAGGCACCACCACATGTTTACCGGCCCAATTACAATCTTTCTTGAATTTGGGGAGGAGATCGTCAGTGATGGAGCATATATACCTCGAGACCGGCTCACATCGACCCAGTACGTAAGGGGTTTTCTCTATCTTGAAGTCGGCCCCAGTTGGGCACCCTGCAGGAACGAACACAGTTGAGGAGGGTTCCGGTGTCTTTTCCTCGACAGTAGTAGATGAAGCCTTTTCTTCTTCAGATGGTCTCGAGGAAAATGGAGTTTCCTTTTGAGGAACAGATTTAGAAGTCTTTGCCATTGTTTCTGAGGAAAGGTGAAGAGATGGTACCGATAAAAGAGAGGGCGTAATTGGTGAATAGTTTATCAAAATTGTCATAAAACTATAAAGAAAGAAGTTTCAAACATAAACCAGAAAACCAGAGGATGATGGTGATGAAATTTTTCTTAAAAGTATAAGAACAAACGTTTGAATGTAAAAGTTCTACTGGATGGAAGGATGAAGTATTTATAGTTTGTGAATGACGGTTCAAAACCCGTAGTGGCCAACCAACAACTGACACACATTTAATGCCTTGGAGACTGGACCGACGGGACGTTTCAGTTACCTTTTGTCGCTTACGTCATGAGTTATTGAAGCGAGGCTTAGAAGTTCATATCGTTTCTTGTCATCTTCTCTCCGAAAAATGAGGGGACTATCTGTATACAGTCGAAATCGGGCTCCTCTATTGTATGACCAGTCAAGACAGAAACGTGACAGGTCGAAGCTCGACCTCGGGTTATATCGAACCAAGGCGCGAAGTTAAATCATTGAGCTCGTGACTCCGGGACCGAACAAAATCGAGGAAACTTTGTCGAGCCAAATAACAGAAGGCTAAAATATCCGCAATTGGTTAGATATCATGGCGAAAATCTCGGCACATATCAAGTGAAAACATAATAAAAAATATAATAGGAGAGGTAAAGACACCATAGTAAGTCAAGGGGAAACATAATTAAAAATCACTTAGCATTTTTAGGACAAACTTAGTTAGATTAGGTAATAATTAGTTTTTTAAAATTAAAATTTAAAAAAATAAATAAATTATGCACTATGTGTTGTTAATAATTAGGTACTATTTTTGAATTTGGATTTAAACATAGAAGAAAAGTCTAATTTGAATTTAAAATTATAATTTAATAAAACATAAGGGTATTTAAATTTTAAGTAAAATATTAAATGAAAAGATTAATCAAATATTGCAGTAGAAAATAATATTAAAAGAGGAAATAAATATAATGTTAGGATATTTATAATTTAAATTAATTGAAAAATAATTTAAATAATATCACTCAAAAAATATTATTGATAAATTTAGACAATTCCTAGAAAATACCTAACCCCAAAACCCACGCCTTAAAAAACTATTCTGCTTAACTCCATCACCAATATCTTCTTAATTAAAAATTTATTATTCTCAAAATTTCAATTTAATCCAACTATGCCAACAGATTTCAGTATTCTCTAAAACAGCGATAATTGTTACGAACAATATAAATGAAATTGTGTACTATAGCAAGGTTTTTTGGCCGGGCAAATTAGGCAACTTTTCAACTTATTTATTGTATTGTTACTCTTTTATTTTCATATTGTTGTACCAATATTCATCAGATGAAGGGTTTATATAATAATATTATTTACTATTTGAATAAATAAAAAGATAATAAATATTTTTAAATATTTTAAATACAAACTTTATCCTGAATTTTTTCAACTTGTTCAAGTACTTAAATAACAAAATTGTAATTCAAGAAAAATAGTACTCCCTCCGTCTCATATTATCAGTCATGGTTACTAAAATAGTTATCTCAAATTATTTGTCATTTTAGAAGTTCAAGACAAAAAAAAAATTTTCTTTTTTACCCTTAGTAATAATTGTTCTTGAAGATGGAGATAATACATACATATAATAAATATTCAATGAAGAGAGATTTTATCTTAAGACATAAATAATGATAAAATAATCTAATCCCTTTCCTAGTTAATATTTTTTAAGGGGCGTGTAAAAAGACATATGGAGTAGAATTTGGATAGACTTGAATGTATGAATATCCAGTGTATTCACATGTTCATAAAATAATATTATTTACATGCTTTTTTGTATCGTAATTTTCAAATAAAATTTTTTTTATAAAAAATTATATTTAATATTCTTCGCGCAGCACGCGAGTACGAATACTAGTAAGGTATAACGTGGGTGATATCAATTTGGCGTTTAGACACTATGCAAGAAAGTGACCCCAATTAGGACCTCCCTCAAACCGACACACTTATATCAACAAGTGTCTTCTTTGACATTCCCTTAGCTTGAAAAGGATTTGACCCTTCAATTCTTTGAAGAGGAAATAGGAAGAGAAAAATCTAAGATTTGATACTTGATCACCTCACTTGTAAAGCCCAAATTAATAAGATGGATAAGTCCCATTCCATCCCACTTTTTCTTTCCCTAACTTTTACAAGTGCCTTAATTATTCCATTACTGTCTCTTTCCCTATTGCCATTTGTCTGCCCATGCACCAATTAATGTTAAAACACAAAGACTAAAATTTAGCTTTAACTTGACTTGAAGCAGTCGATTCTTGAGTTTTCAACACATGTAGCTTTCAAAATTCAAAACGTTATTCGAAGCTTCTTTGTGAAAAAAGATTTAAGCTCACGGTCAGCAATTGATTTCGTTTAGTCTTATTGGTTGTCAGTGGAATTTTGAACTCTCTAAGAATTGAGAATTTTTCTCAATCCTGACTTATTCCGATGCTCAGAAATATGTGGAAATAAGAATGTGTACATACAATTTTAGGATCAGATTCACACTTCAAGGAGATTTGTTTTAGGCAAACTGGGAGATTTGTTTGTCACTTTAAAACCAGATTTTATGCAGCTCAACAAGTAATTCAAATTGGAAAGTCTAAAGAAATTAGGCAGAAAGCAGTTTCTAAAGATCTTTTTTCCAGTTAGCTAGAGTGAAATTATCGAACTCTCCAGACCCTAGGCGGAGCCACAGTATTGGTTGTGGGTTAGATCGAACCCATTAGCTTTTGTTCAAACTCTATATTTGTATTAAGAAATTTAATGAATATATACAAATTATTAATTTAAAACCTAATAACTTAAAAAATTATATCTCGAACTTATAAGGTTCAAATCATAGCTCTGTCTCTGCTCCCGTCCAAGAAAAGAGAACGAATAACTTTTACAAAAAATGCTTGGGTAAAAAATACATAAGAGATTACAATAATGACACTCCTGCTCTTTTCCTTTGCACTAATTAATTTCTTTTAAGGTCATTAGTTAGATTTTGTCTCCCTTGGCCTGCGGGTT
This sequence comes from Nicotiana otophora, assembly GCA_000715115.1. Lineage (NCBI taxonomy): Eukaryota > Viridiplantae > Streptophyta > Magnoliopsida > Solanales > Solanaceae > Nicotiana > Nicotiana otophora. Next base: position 7,923 of record AWOL01S0085664.1, read on the forward strand.
AATATTTGTCCGCAAAACGAAAAACTTCATTCAACTACTTTAAAAGACGCAATTTAACTTACTAAGTTTAGGGGGACAAAATTTAAAAAAAAAAAAGGCCTAAAAAGCCGTATAGTGCAAATAATTCACCCTTGCAAAGGAAAACTTTAAAATTTTGCAATAGTTAAGTGAGAGTATATATGAACTACAAAGCTCTTCTTTTTTATTCTAATAATTTCTGAGTATACATTAGCCACATTAATATGTGGATAGCCAAACTTAACCTCAGGAGTACTCTATCAGCTTGTAATTAGTAATCGTAGGTAAAGTCTATGTTCGATTTTCATTGAGGTAAAGTTGCAAGAATTTTCGTCAGGAATCTTTTAATCATGTCATGGATGACTATATATATAAAGTATGATGTTAATAATCCAACAGAAAATTAAGGAATTTAGTTTCTGCTTTAAAAGAAATAAAGTTATACATCTAGTAGCATGTTCTAGTTCTACGGTGAATTACTCTCTTGTTGTTTTGAAAACTTTGGGGCCCTTTGCTTGTTCATTTGCTTATCGTCCTTTTGGACTCTAGGACACACTTGCTGTAGCTTAGAAGAGTCGTGAATTTTTTGTCGTTTCTCCCTTTTTATTTCTCCTTAAAGATTCTGTTTCAACTAACTGAAATCTTATGAGAAATGTCAATCAACGATCTATAATTTTATACGTTATTACAAAGGTTAGATCATAATATTTTGTGATGTGACAAGAGACGCAAGTCTAATATTGTGGATAGGTACGAAATCTAAACACTGGCCTAAAAAGGGGACGTTTATGTAAATCAGCCGGCCCATCTCGACTGACCTGAAATGTAAGCCTTAATTGCATGCCTAACTTAAACTCGGGCTTTTTTCACTTTTAAATATACGTCAGAAACTATTTATATTTGGTAGTCAAAAATATATATATAATTTATATAATTTTTATATATAAAATATATATATATTTTCTGCTATTATTTTGAGAGTGACTATACAGTCTTAAAACTCGGCCCTCTGAATGAGCCTCGAGGTGGTAATTCTATAAATGGGCCTATGGTCCCGCAGCCCAAAGCAATCTCTATTATTTTCATTGAAAATCACAAACTGATCATCAAACGCCTTCCTCTCTTTCTGTGCGTAATAATTCCAACTGGTAGTACGGGATTTCCTTTGTCATATCACAATTCACAAGTTTAAATTGCTTTTGTAAATTGTTTGGTTAGTTTTATTGTATGTAGACGCCTAATTAATCAGTAGTTTACACTGCTTTAATTTGGTCATGATCAATTGATAAACAAATTACATTAAACACTCCTCTAGTATGACGCAGTTTCGGATACCCCTAATATTTTGAAATTGAACATTTACACCCTATATACTATGAAAATCCCACACCCGCACCCCCTATGTGGTGAGAACCGTAACTAAGTATATTAAAGTACAATTCCAAATTTTACTTTTGCGTCAAAATTTATCTTAAACTTACTTATTTAAGTAAAGTTTCATTTGTGTAGGATATCCATTATATAAGAGGTTTAAATATTTTTAGAAAAATAGTGATAACATCATCATATTTAAGAGTTTCAAAAGATTAAACATATTTTGCCAAATACATAAAATTTCTAATTATCTTATTATGTAATTTTGTTAATTTCCTATTTAAGAGTTTCAAAAAATATGTTTCAACAAAAGTATTTGTTCTCTTTTTAAATTTTATCATGATAAATATATAAAACCTTTTTATTTTAATATATATATGCTTAGTTACAAATATAACTCATTGGAGGGTGTAAGTTTAGGATCTCTATATTATAGGGTGTGCAAGTGTTTTATTTTATGATACAGGAGGTGTATTTGAAATTGAATCATATTACATGGATGTTTAGTGTAGTTAATTATTTAATTAACAAGTCTATTACTTAGATAGTCACTGAACTACGTGAAATTATAGAATAAAATTATTTTTCTTTCATTTATAACAAGAAAGTCACTCAACTATCTCTATTGCACTCTAATAATCACTCAACCAGATTTATTGATTTTTCAGTAGAAAATGGTGACTTGGCAGTCCACATGGACTCTTGGATTATATAAAATAATTAACACCCGAACAAAGCATATAATAAACCCACTCATACACCCAATCCGACTCGTTTATAAGGATAAAAATTAACTCAAAAGTCTTACAACGCTCTTTCTTATAAACGGGTCGGATCAAAATGAATTTGGTGTATGGTAGATTTTTATACTTTGTTTGGGTGTTAATTATTTTATGTGGTCCAAAAGTACATGTGGACGGCCAAGTCAGCATTTTCTACCGAAAAAATCGATAAATCTGATTGAGTGATTATGAGAGTGCAATAGGGATAGTTGAGTACTTTCTTGTTACAAATAAAAGAAAAGTGACTTTACTCCATAATTTCATATAGTTCAATGACTATCTGAGTAATGATATACAATTTTTATGTATTTCCAATATAATTTATGACTGATTAAAAATATATCAAAATATCTGCTGCATTTTCAATTGACGAGTCCTATTCAAAATGTACAGACTGTATTTTGTGTAGCAATAAAGATATAGTATCACTAGACTGTAGTACTACGATAAAGAAAGAAAGTAATACTCTAACATGGAAATTTAAAATAGATGAATACGTGGTATGATTAAGTTATGATAGACTTGTCAACTTAATCAGCAAACTGAAATAATATAAAGTGCGTTTAACTGTCAAGTTTTATGCAGCTTAATATATTAATTTACAGCGGGTGTAGCAAAAAATGTGAGGTATGATTAAGTTATGACTGAATTGCCAATTCAACTAGCAATCAAAGTAATACTATAAAGGGCATTACGTTTTTTGAAGTTGTCTATCTTATTATATTTTTCTGTTTTACAATGTCTAGATGTGTTGAATATTTGGCGCATGCAAATGTGTTGGTTAGCAATAGCATATATAGCAAGTTCACGTAGGTTAAAACGTGCCACTTGTCACAAAATATCGGCTGTGAGGGAGGATCTTGTTTCTTTAAAATTAGTGACTGCCTATTTGACCTACTCCCACAAAATATTGATAGCAATAAAATAATCTTAAGGCATAACCATAATAAAAGCTGTCATATACTGTATTATTTCTATTTCACTAGTCAATGACGAACATAAATTTAACCAACCATGCACATGAAAGATTACAAACTGAGAGTTGGCTCAATATTCTAAACTTTGCAATCTGTTCTTTAATTAAGTCAATGTTGTAATGTGTACTCATTCTCGTCGGTAGAACGCCAGCTTTTAATCTTTAGTCAATTCTATCAAGAAATACTTTTCTAAGCTGCATTGTTATTTTGTTACAAACAACGCTATATGAATGTTTTTTCAATTATAATATATATTTTCCCTTAAAAAGTGCTACATGTGTTCTTTAGAAATACATTGAAGGGGAATGGTAAAAAGGAGCAGGAGAACATAAATAGACTTTGAGATGATAGATAGTTGTAGCCTAGTCTTTTCGTCAATTGAATATCTGATGGCAACCTTTATTGTTAATAAGTGGCAGCAAAACTCTAATCCTAAACTTCTGTATGCTCTACTACGGTGAACTATCTGAACCATTTCATCTAAAAACTTGTGTGAAATATCATTATACTTTCTACTATTTTAGTTATTTAAGTATAAAATTTGAATATTTTTATACCTAAAAGGTCTCCTCGCCGCTTAAACTTGCACCCGATTGTCAACCCGATAAACAAACTTACAATTTTTTCATTTGAACACTTTAACTTGACGGAATGAATATTAATAAACCAGTTTGACCGTTTACTATACTTATGTGGCAGTGACATAGGTAATATGGACAAAATGCGTGCCACAAAAAATACGCGTGAATTCAAAATCAAAAGAAAAAATTACAAAATTATAAAATGAAAAAGAAAAGGGAAAAATGACCCATTGCCCGTCAGTACTCGTTTGTCCTCTCCTTCTTCTCTTCACCGGCAATCCTTCCCCGTTTATCTCCCGCCAATCCATCCTTTTTTTATCCGGTTCTTCTCATTCTCTTTCAAATCTTTATCATCTAGTTTTCTTATTCTTTCTTAAATATAGTGAGTGGTTTGAGTATAGAACAGTTATGAGTTTTGAACTTAAACAAGGAGAGAGCACCTTGGAGTTTTCAGCCATATTCGATCCAAAGCATGTTGTTTTACTTATGATTTGGGACTTTTTGAAAAAGAGATTTGGTTATATGGTTGGTTCGCCGGCGAACTGGAGGTGGCAGCCATGATGTTTTCTAGCAGTCAAAACTCCTATCCCTAACTGAATTTAACAAAATTAAAAAAAAAAGTATAAAAAGAGATAAGAAAGCCGACTATTTTCTTGAATTTGGGGTTTGGCGCCGTATATTGTTTTACTCGTTTGGGAAAGGTATTTGAGTGGAGAAAAAAAGTTAAAAAAAAGAAAGATGAATTTTTGATAAATTAATTTTAAAAATGGGACCCACAAATAATACATGTCAAGCAATAAATAGTTTATTATATGATGTATTTGATATGTCAGCGCAATTGTTATACACGCTCGATTGAATGTTTGTATTATCAAATTGAAGTGTTCAAATAAAAAAATTATAGATTTTATTTATCGGGTTTTCAATCTTGTGCAAGCTTAAATAGCGACGAGGCCCTTTTTCTTATTTCTAATGTACAAAAGTGTCACGGAATAGTTCAAAGATAATGGAGTACAGATTTTGACTTTCACCTTAAAGGAAAAAAGTAACAGTAAAAAGAAGTCCCCTCGTGGGTCCATATATTATTTTCTAGCTTTAGTCAAATAGTAGAATCACAGAGAAAGCTATAAGTGCAGGGTGCAGTACATTACATTGATTCATTAAAAGCTTTTTAATTCGCACCTTTCCAAGGTATAATTTGCACTTTGCTTTTCAGTTTCTTTTTAATTCTAATGAATTTTCATTATTGCCCTTATTACCACTTATTCCACCAGCCTTTACTCCGCGAAAAATTTACCTTTCTCTTTATCACTTTTTCTTACCCTTTCCCGCTCGTTTACTTCGAGACGGAGTATTCTTCGCAAACAACACGTACGAAATACTTTAGGTAAAGATAAAACTACAATTACGATCACTTGTACAAGTATAAAAATAATAAGCGCACCATGTAAGTTTTTAAAATAAAATTATTATTTGATATAGTTAAATGATATATATTTATATCTTATTATCACTTACATTACAAGAAAAATACGAATATGGAATGGAATTTTGTACGTAAGCGTAACAAAATTGTAACGATTTATAATAAAAAAAATATTATTTTCAATAGTTTTTCTTTTCCATCACAATTTATTTGCATTGATTCTTTCATCACTAGTATGTCTTTTCTAATAGTGTTCTCTATCATTTTCATCTTGTTTGAATTTATTTGACGGAACAAGAAGTTTAATTAAAAAAGGAAATATTTCTCACTCATTTCGAACTAATTTTAGAACTTCTTATATAAAATATATTACTACAACAATTTNAAATTTTGTACGTAAGTGTAACAAAATTGTAACGATTTATAATAAAAATTATTATTTTCGATAGTTTTTCTTTCCCATCACAATTTATTTGCATTGATTCTTTCATCACTAGTATTTCTTTTCTAATAGTGTTCTCTATCATTTTCATCTTGTTTGAATTTATTTGACGGAACAAGAAGTTTAATAAAAAAAAGGAAATATTTCTCACTCATTTCGAACTAATTTTAGAACTTCTTATATAAAATATATTACTACAACAATTTTATAAAACGATATCTTTTTAAAAAAAACAAATTAAAGAGAAAAAATCTCATAAAGAAATTGGAACACATGAAGACAGACGTAGCTATCCATAAATTTCTTTCTCATTATCAAGCCAACCAATGAGATTTCTTCACGTCCAGTGACTCAACAAAAGTAGCAAAGGAAAGTGTGAACACACGCCGGTGTGAGATGGTGCCGCGAAATGACTTGGAAACTTTCCGAGTTTACCTGTCATTACGTTTGTAAAGTGGCGGGTTTTAGGGTGCAAGAAAAAAAGTGGCGGGTTATTAGAAATGTTGGGCCCCCGAAAGCCCACTATTTTAAGGGGGCCCAGGAAGGACTCTCTGCTTTTTACCTCTTGTCAGACTCTGACCAACTTTTGGCTCGACTTTCAAGGCATGTTGTTGTATATTACACGGTCTCCTGTTTGCACTCTCGCTCATAGGCGCGTGTGCCTCATCACTTTACTTTTTATTTTCCACCTGCTGCCGGAAAGAGCGCAATGCTTTTCCGTTTGTATAATGTCCTTTATTGTAATAGCTTTTGTGATCAAGATTCACGATTATGGGTGGCAAATGAGTTTTTTCCACTGTGTTTGACTCATTAAATGGGTTATTGTCAATTTTGTCTAAAATTTATAGGGAAATTTGAATCTATATTTAGTTTTGGGGTCACATTTTAACCTATATCCGTTTTGTAAAAATAATTACAAGCGTACCTATTTTTTGGCTAACTTCAGGCATACGGGCTTGAAGTAGCAGAACTTTATGTCTCAAGTTTGAATTTTAGAATGTTTTGCCTGAAGTGTAGCCTTATCAAAGCAAAACTTCAGATATTTTCACCTGAAGTTTGGCCTGACTTGCAAAGGCAATCATGCAAACTTCAGTTCATAGTGCAAAGGAAAACTTCAGTTTTCCCTCACTTCATAGTGCAAACTTCAGATAAATTAGTCTGAACTTCTTCAATTTGTAGTGCAAACTTCAGGACAAATTAACTTTTCAGTGTAACTAGGAGCTGGTTTGGCATCACATCGGGCTTTACCTCATGGGGAATTCTTCATGTTCTTCATACTGGATTTGGAACTTCTGTGATAAACACATAACAAGATGAACTAGAGAGTATCTGTTGTGCTCTCGATGCATTTGGATTTGTATCTCGAGCTTGCAAAATAAAGGATTGTAAAATTTACAGAAGCCCACG
>AWOL01S0085715.1:0-21573 GCA_000715115.1 Nicotiana otophora
TAAATATTGTCAATGATTTTTTCAATTAAAGGACTTTGCAGAATCAGATAATTTAGAATGTTATACGACATGTAAGTTATGAGAGATAAATGATTTTTGCCACTAATTTTTATAATACTTTTAAAGCTTCAATTATGCATCAGACCACCAAAAGCATGAACAGTAATATTTTATGTCTTATTAAAACTTAATTTACTTTTGCATATAATTACGACCCGATATATTTTTGAATCCTCAAGGGTGAATTCCAGTAAACTTTGGCATATGATGCCATTAATTGAGGGTAAGACGGTGGGTTCATGTCCCAACGCACCATGAGAGTAAGACTTGAGTTCGAGTCCTGATGCACCATGATGATAAGAATTGAGTTAGAGTCCCAACTCATTATGGCCTAACATGCCTTTATATAGGTAAGACATTGGGTTTGAGTCTCAATGCACCATATTGATGATATAATGATGATTAAAAAAATAATAATGTATTTTTCATAAAAAAACATGAAGCTTGTCTCATTGATTTGCTCCATTCTTTGAGTGAATGTGATAGCAGTGCATAATAAGTCTAAATGAAGACAAATGGTTGACGAATGGACATTTGTGTGACAAATGAAAAAATAATAATAGTCATCATTATGGTAATTATAAATGAGAGAACAATGATGGTTCTCAAAATATATCCTTCAAAAGGTGAAGGCAATGTTTACCATCAAATTGGTATGAAAAATAATAAAGCAGGCTGCTGATTATGATCCATTCCTTGAAGAGAATGTAACTTTTGATAAGCATTGAGATTGCAGACCCATTCCTAAAGGTGGGTGTGGCAATGTGTGATAAAAGTAATGAATAAATACATGCAATGTATGATTGGATGAATACCACACACCTCACCTCTAAGGGAGGTTTTAGTGAAATAAAGAGAATAAATATTATTGTGTGATTACATGAATATTTTATTGGTCGCGTACATGTGATACGCCAATTTGTTTTTGCCATGCCTTATAAAAGTTATTAAAGGCAAAAATTAAGCAAGAAATGATTTTGCTTATGATGATTTTGACCATGACAATTTATTATGATATGATTTTCTCCGTGAATGAGACATTCACCATATGGATGTATGACAAAAGATCTTGTTGTTGAAGATCAATTAAGAGCTCCGGAAGAACTAATTTGTTACTACATGGATGAATGAAATTGTTCATGACATTGATATTGTAGTAACTCTCAAAAGAAACATTTTGAGTTTCAAATGTATTAGCCAAAGTGGTTGGCATATTGAGACTATAAATGAAAAGAAGATTGAATATCTTTATATTACTATAATCATACCGGGTAAATATGAAAAGTTACCCGATTTTTCTTCTATTTGTACTACACAAGTATAAGTATGATGATGTAATCACACGCCACAAGTAAATTAGAGGTTTATTGAAATAGATAATAGTTAGAATGTCCGATTGTCCATCCCGGTTCAATTATGATGCGAAAAATTAATTGAGAATTACATTGGTATATATTGAAAAAATAAAGGATTCTTCAAGAATTCTCTTGTGCTATTTATTCTCATGATATACCAGTTAAGGTTGAGATTGAATCACTTGATTTCTGGAACAAATAATAGGAGATAAATTTATGGGCCCAGTCACCTGCCATGTGGATCGTTTTATTATTATATGATTTTAATAGATGCATCTATTCTATGATCACATGTGCATTTGTTCAACCTACAGTTTGACTTTTGCAAGGTTACTTGCTCAAATTATTAGACCAAAGTTCCAGAATATAAATTATGATAATTTATCTTGATAATATTGGTTTAAATCCAAGTTATTTTAGCAGAAATTGTATGCCTCCAATTATATCTAAACCATTGGCTATGAGAAAAAAAAATTCCCAAAACGGAATTTGGTATGAGATGTATTATTTAATAAACAACAGCACTTGTACGCAACTAGCCAAGTTATGAAAATTTCTCCCTTTCACAATCGGTTCAGGGTCAGGAGCCAAATAATTTTTATCTAGAAATATGGATGTGCTATATGATTTAATTATACCACCATAATGTACAAAGATGGGTTCCCAAAGAAAGTTGGAAAATATGTTGGTGATCCCAACATTAGAGGGAGAAAATGGGTAGCTGAGAAAATGATACGTGGAATGAATTATTATGAATACATATAGATCCTCGTACAAGCAAATATGAACTTGAAGTTCAAGTGATAATTCATTTGCAAATTATTGTCAGACGCATTTGCTGACCCAAAACTAAATATCATATTTCAGCTGCTAATGCTCCAAATAGAATAAAGTCCATGAGGGACAAAGTCTATGGCACGCAAGAAGCGTAACAGACCAATCGGTTCCAAAGATAAAACTCCTTGAAGAAGGAGATGAGCAAATCGTAAAGATGGTCATACTAAGGAGGCAAGTGCTCTAGAAGAGCACCACGACATAACACTTCATAAGACCTCATAGAAGAGGCTCAAGTACCTGAAAATAATGAGATATCGATAAGTTATGTCTTTATTTAGTAATAATGGAACCGATATAAAATGATCGACGACGATGTTGTTAATATAATATAGCGCTTAATATTATTAATATGGACGAGGATCTTGAGCTCAAATCTGTCATGGAATGTAGACAGATAAATGATTGGCCAATAATAAAAAATAAAAAAATAGGCAATCAAGATTGATTTCACCTGAAAAATATGAAGTTAGACGGATAGTCCCAACACCTGAAAGTGTAAAGCCAGTGGAGTTATAAATGTGTTCTTGTGCGAAAAAGGTCAAGTCGATAGACATAAAGACGACTTGTGACAAAAGAAGATTAGTAAATATACTGACATTGATTATATAGAGACATGTTCTCCTATGGTGGATGCAGTCATTTCAGGTTTTAATCTAGCAATACATGAAAAACTTGATATGCGTATAATGGAAATCATTGAAGGATTTAAATTGTTCTAAAGAATATTAAGGTTTCCAAGAAATTTATTAAATAAATCTTCAAAAATCATTATACGGATTGAAACAATCAACATGTGGTTAATCGACTGAGTGAGTACCTGTTGAAAGAATGGTACAAGAATAATTCAATTTGTCCTTATAAAAGGATCTGAATTTGTTATAATTGATGTGTATGTCAATGATTTAAATATCATTGGAACTCTGGTGAGCTTCCTAAAACAGTAGACTGTTTAAAGAAAGAAATTGAAATGAAAAATCTTGGAAAGACAAAATTTTGTCTTGGCCTACAAATTGAGTATATGACAGATGGAATTTTTGTCCATCAATCAGCATAAACTAAAAAGATTTTAAAGCGATTCTATGTGGATATATAAAGCACATCCATTGAGTACCCCGATGCTTGTGAGATCACTCGATATAAATAAAGATCCATTTCGACCTCATAAAAATACTGAAGAGCTTCTTGGTCCTGAAGTACCATATCTTAGTGCAATTGAGGCACTAATGTATCTTGCTAACACTACAAGGCCTGCCATAATTTTTTTAATTAATGTCTTGGCAAGATATAACTCTGCTCCTACAAGGAAACATTGGAATGAAATCAAACACATATTGCGGTATCTCAAAGGGACTACTGATATGAGCTTATTTTATGGCTATGTGTTTACATGTGGAGGCACTGCCATATCTTGGCGATCGACTAAGCAATCAATCATGGCTACTTCATCTAATCATGCTGAGATATTTTCTATTCATGAAGCAAGTCGAGAATGTGTATGGTTGAGGTCTATAATACATCTTATTCGAGACAAATGTGGTTTGAAGTGTGACAAACTATCCACAATTTTGTATGAAGACAATGCAACATGCATAACCCAATTGAAGGGAGGATTCATAAAAGGAGATAGGAAAAGACACATTTCACCAAAGTTATTTTTCGCACATGATCTTCAAAAGAATGGTGATATCAATGTGCAACAGATTCGTTCAAGTAATAATATGGATGATTTGTTCAGCAAATCTCTATTGATGTCAACCTTCAAGAAACTAGTATACAAGATTGGGATGCGAAGACTCAGGGATGTGAATTGATGCTCTCATCAGGGGGAGTTAATACGTGTTGTACTCTTTTTTTCTTATAAGGTTTTTGTCCCATATGGTTTTCCTTGCAAGGTTTTTAACGAGGCAACCAAAAGGCGTATTTCTAAACATGTGTACTCTTTTTCCTTCATTAGGATTTTTTTCCCATAGGTTTTTTCCTAATAAAGTTTTAACGAGGCACAGTATCTATGGACATCCAAGAGGGAGTGTTATAAGAAAATTAAATTGTGGTGGATGTCTACTCTTCTCCATTATCTCCATAACTCCCAATACTCTAATAATTATAGAGTTATGATTGTAACTCCATAACCTCCTCCATGATATTCCTCTCAAATACTTAATGACATGTTCAATGATATATTTTGCAATAGTGATTCTTCACTTTTCATGCCTATATAAAGGCATTGTAAAAGATAGAAAAATACACACAATTAAAGAAGAAAATCTCTTCCTTCTCTCTATCTCTATTTCTTGTTCATATTTTACTAAATTGATTTTATTTCATAACAACATTTCTTGTTCATATTTTACTAAATTGTTTTAATTTCGTAACATAAACAAATATGTCATAGATCTATACTCCACAAAACAAAAACAAAAAAGTACACAATTCTCACTGTTACTAATACATATTACTATATATAGTGCTACTCCTAGTTGCTAGAGCATCGTCGAACTTTAGACCAATGATTGTTTTCGAGGACCAAGTAAATGAAGTAGTAGTAATGATTAGAGTTCTTTTACGTTTTTTTAGCCATCTACACTCTAATAACGACAAAACTCCTCACACATGAAATGCAAGACTTGTGATCTTTATTGCGATTTGTTAATGGAATCTGATAGAAGATTTAGCTGATAAATCCGATATCCAATTAAAAAAAATTATATTCCACTAAAAAGTAACAAATGCATCTTTAATTGTTAGACGAGAATGGAAAAGAGGGGTAAAAGCAGATTTACCACATTTTTCAGAAAAAGAAAAAATGGAATTTGACTTTTTTGTTTTTACCGCCAATAGAAAAAAATCCCTATAAAAATTAAAGACTTCACATAGTCAGACAGAGTCCTTTATATCCACAATCACTATACTATTGGCTTCTTCTCAATATAAACAAGTGACCCTTTTCACTCTGCATCCTCCTTTTCCTAGTTCTTCCTTTCAACTACATATTCTCTCATAAAAAAAACTCAGAATTAATCTTTCCCTTTTTTCTTTCTGTTGAGTTTATTTCTCTTTCTATGGTTCCCCGAGATACATATGCTGCTACTGTTTCTGAGCAACGGCTTCATCAAAACTTTGAATCTATGAACCCACAAGTTAACGATCATGATGGATGCGTTGGCTATCTAAACACCAGCCTTCGACTAAAAAGCCGAAGTATGAGCTCAGATTCTGATGAAGATGGTCGCCCCAAACGGTTCAGGCCGTCACCAGAATCTAATTCAGAGGTTCGTTACATGTTCAAGTTTTTAAATCTAAGTTGCAACATGCATGGTTGCTTTTTCTTTTTCTTTTTTCTATTTTATATATCAGCATGTTTTTTTTAGGTTTTTATATGTGTCCTTTCAGCACATGTTTTTTTAGGTCGGCACACCTTGGCCCTTCATCCACTTTGAATCCACATTTGTTCATTTTATTTAATCTTGTTCAATTTCTTGTTGTCTAATAATCTCATACATATTTTTTTAAAACCAAATATAACTTCATGTTAGATTGTGCTTTGTTTTCATCTTAGGCGGAGGATTTGTTCATTTCCACTCCATTTGTTTTCACTTTTTGTATCTATAGAGAACATAGATATGAACATCTCATTAGCTTGTAAAAATAAAGTAATTCAAGAAATTAATCAGTAAAAAACGAACCAACCATTATTTGATTTGTAAAAAATGAAAAACAATTTGTTAGTAGATATTTTTTTTTCTTCTTTCATAACTACATTAATTAATTATTGAATTTTTGCAGGATGGAGAAATGAATTTTGTCAATGAGTCAAACCTTCTTGGTCTGACACTAAAGAAGACACCATCTTTTTTGAACTTAATAGAAACGCAACTTTCAGAAGGAAAGAAAGGAANATTGGAATTTTTTTCCCATAGGTTTTTTCCTAATAAAGTTTTAACGAGGCACAGTATCTATGGACATCCAAGGGGGAGTGTTATAAGAAAATTAAATTGTGGTGGATATCTACTCTTCTCCATTATCTCCATAACTCCCAATACTCTAATAATTATAGAGTTATGATTGTAACTCCATAACCTCCTCCATGATATTCCTCTCAAATGCTTAATGACATGTTCAATGATATATTTTGCAATAGTGATTCTTCACTTTTCATGCCTATATAAAGGCATTGTAAAAAATAGAAAAATACACACAATTAAAGAAGAAAATCTCTTCCTTCTCTCTATCTCTATTTCTTGTTCATGTTTTACTAAATTGATTTTATTTCATAACAACATTTCTTGTTCATATTTTACTAAATTGTTTTAATTTCATAACATAAACAAATATGTCATAGATCTATACTCCACAAAACAAAAACCAAAAAGTACACAATTCTCACTATTACTAATACATATTACTATATATAGTGCTACTCCTAGTTGCTAGAGCATCGTCGAACTTTAGACCAATGATGTTTTTCGAGGACCAAGTAAATGAAGTAGTAGTAATTAAAGTTCTTTTACGTTTTTTTAGCCATCTACACTCTAATAACGACAAAACTCCTCACACATGAAATGCAAGACTTGTGATCTTTATTGCGATTTGTTAATGGAATCTGATAGAAGATTTAGCTGATAAATCCGATATCCAATTAAAAAAAATTATATTCCACTAAAAAGTAACAAATGCATCTTTAATTGTTAGACGAGAATGGAAAAGAGGGGTAAAAGCAGATTTACCACATTTTTCAGAAAAAGAAAAAATGGAATTTGACTTTTTTGTTTTTACCGCCAATAGAAAAAAATCCCTATAAAAATTAAAGACTTCACATAGTCAGACAGAGTCCTTTATATCCACAATCACTATACTATTGGCTTCTTCTCAATATAAACAAGTGACCCTTTTCACTCTGCATCCTCCTTTTCCTAGTTCTTCCTTTCAACTACATATTCTCTCATAAAAAAAACTCAGAATTAATCTTTCCCTTTTTTCTTTCTGTTGAGTTTATTTCTCTTTCTATGGTTCCCCGAGATACATATGCTGCTACTGTTTCTGAGCAACGGCTTCATCAAAACTTTGAATCTATGAACCCACAAGTTNTCAGAAAAAGAAAAAATGGAATTTGACTTTTTTTGTTTTTACCGCCAATAAAAAAAATCCCTACAAAAATTAAAGACTTCACATAGTCAGACAGAGTCCTTTATATCCACAATCACTATACTATTGGCTTCTTCTCAATATAAACAAGTGACCCTTTTCACTCTGCATCCTCCTTTTCCTAGTTCTTCCTTTCAACTACATATTCTCTCATAAAAAAAACTCAGAATTAATCGTTCCCTTTTTTCTTTCTGTTGAGTTTATTTCTCTTTCTATGGTTCCCCGAGATACATATGCTGCTACTGTTTCTGAGCAACGGCTTCATCAAAACTTTGAATCTATGAACCCACAAGTTAACGATCATGATGGATGCGTTGGCTATCTAAACACCAGCCTTCGACTAAAAAGCCGAAGTATGAGCTCAGATTCTGATGAAGATGGTCGCCCCAAACGGTTCAGGCCGTCACCAGAATCTAATTCAGAGGTTCGTTACATGTTCAAGTTTTTAAATCTAAGTTGCAACATGCATGGTTGCTTTTTCTTTTTCTTTTTTCTATTTTATATATCAGCATGTTTTTTTTAGGTTTTTATATGTGTCCTTTCAGCACATGTTTTTTTAGGTCGGCACACCTTGGCCCTTCATCCACTTTGAATCCACATTTGTTCATTTTATTTAATCTTGTTCAATTTCTTGTTGTCTAATAATCTCATACATATTTTTTTAAAACCAAATATAACTTCATGTTAGATTGTGCTTTGTTTTCATCTTAGGCGGAGGATTTGTTCATTTCCACTCCATTTGTTTTCACTTTTTGTATCTATAGAGAACATAGATATGAACATCTCATTAGCTTGTAAAAATAAAGTAATTCAAGAAATTAATCAGTAAAAAACGAACCAACCATTATTTGATTTGTAAAAAATGAAAAACAATTTGTTAGTAGATATTTTTTTTTCTTCTTTCATAACTACATTAATTAATTATTGAATTTTTGCAGGATGGAGAAATGAATTTTGTCAATGAGTCAAACCTTCTTGGTCTGACACTAAAGAAGACACCATCTTTTTTGAACTTAATAGAAACGCAACTTTCAGAAGGAAAGAAAGGAAATTCTTCTAGCAGCCCTCCGCGCCAATTGGGAAGACCAGCAGATTCTTCTCGCAATGGAAATCAAATGAATTCTTCGAAAAATGCTAATAGAAATAGGTCAAAGATGGAGGATTTTGCTGCTGTTTCTGAAAAATTGAAGGCTTCCAACTTCCCTGCTATAAAGCTCAAGATTGGTGACTGGGAGGTAAAACTTGTTTGAGCTTTTGCATGTCATAAAATATTTTAAACAAATTAAAATAATACTGTAGTAGTTAGTATCATTACTTGATTAAACCATAAAACTTTTTAATGATATATATACTTATCACACAGCTTTTATCTTAAATTTTAGACATTGATCTTTGACAAATGAAGTATAGTTCTTTTTATTTTTTATTTCCAGTATGACAGATAATTAAAATGTAGGACCTGGTTATGGATAACATGTCACCAATCTGTAAAAGCACTTTATTACCACAAAATATAAAAACAAGAACCGGCCGTAAAGTTTTCATATTTTTTACACAACTAATGATAAACTCTAGTGCAATTTATTTCAAAAATGAAGTGTCTATCTAAACAGAGTTAGACGAACTTTTTATTAGCATAATTGACTAAAACAATTATTCGCATAGCACACCCAAATCTAGATAAAGAAATTATTTGCTAGGTTAACGGTCAACATAATTAAAATAATGTAATCATAATCTTTGTGCAATATTAAAATTTTAGAACATGTTCATATTTAATATTACAAATGGTGCAAATGATTTATGATTAATATAAACCAATCATAACTAGTTTGAAAAATTGAATTATAACTGATTGATTGAAGTAAACTAATTAATGAAATATTTGGCAGAGAGTTTCAAGGTACGAAGGTGATTTGATAGCAAAATGTTATTATGCTAAGCGAAAATTAGTATGGGAAATTCTAGATGGACCACTGAAGAGCAAGATTGAAATGCAATGGTCAGATATCATTGCTATTAGAGCCATCATTCTACAAAATGATCAATCAGGAGTTCTCGAGATTGAGGTTAATTTCTTTTCTCTCTTAATATAGTCCTTAATTGTTTTCCTTTTGTTAAAAATATTAATGTTATTGTAATTTTGGATTTAATTATTTTTTACCACATATAATTACCATTTATACAGTTGAACCAACCACCTTCTTTTTATCGTGAAACAAATCCTCAACCTCGAAAGCACACATTATGGCAGCAGACATCAGATTTTACTGGAGGCCAAGCTCCCACTTACAGGTGAACTTTCCCTTTTCATAAAATTAAACTAGTTACTCATATGATTCTCTATTTTATGTGTTTTCTTTTTCTCTATTAGAAAATAAAATACTTGTAAATAATTTTTTTAACTTATATTTTTTAGGAGGCACTGGGTTAGATTTCCTCCCGGAGTACTTGACAAGCACTATGAGAAGCTACTACATTATGATGCAAGGCTGAATGAACTAAGCAAACAACCTTTCCCTAGCCAATTATCTCCTTATTTTGAATCAGATGTTCCTGAGTTTTCAGATTTCTTTGACAATAGATATGGATCCCAGTTTTTTCCCAAGATGCATCATCCTATTCGTTTCTCTTCTTCTGTTTTAATCCCTAACCATCCAATGCATAATAAAAGGACAACGATGCCACCTGTCGGACATTTCAATTCAAGTTTTTCATTGTCAGGTATGAATGATAATTATTCTATATAACTTTTTTAATTTTATCATATTGAGCGTGTGTACATAGTGATTCACTCTAGAGGTGTCGATTAATGAGTGATGACTGTTGTGAATGCAGGTGAGAGGAGAAGTAACTATGCAAACACCAACCAAAGGAGGGTGCTTTTGCGCCAAGGACCAAACAACTTGGTGAATGTTGCAATGGGAAATCAAACTATTGGAATGTTGCCCGTTTCTACAACACCACAAGCTAATTTGGGTATTCCAACCCAGAATTATCAAGCTATGTATCAACAAAATGAGTTGACGGGACATAATCAAGATAATGTAGTGCTAAACTATATAGAGAACCATTTATTGAATGACAATCAAATGGCATCCTCCAACGAATTAAAACTAGTTGGAAATGCCGACTCGATGTACTCATTGCTCGAGCATCACCAAATTAATGATGCTACAAGTGATGAACATGGTTTAAACTTTGGTTATCATATGATAGACAACTATGCACAGGATGCTGTACCAAACAATGGACTGGCTTACGCGGAGCCAATTAATTGGATGGTTCCTCAAGAAACAAATCAAAATCTAAAGTTGGAACAATTTATGGAGCATTCAACTAGTCTTTCTACCTATTCTGATACAGTCCATGGATGTTATCCAACTCCAGATGTTTACGGCGAACAAAAAAGTAGGGTTCAAGGGGAGTAGGCGACAAAAGAGATCTTGTTCCATGTTTTTCCTTTTTGCAAGTACATTTTTATGGTCTTATCAGAAAGTAGATAACTTTGGGACCTCTCAAATTAAGGGGTCTCCTCGTCAATTCTACCTTCCATCTTTCATTGGGGTTAGATGTTTTCTTTTAGCCTATGTTTCTATGATTCTTCTATGCAAATGAGCAAAGTCATCACTTTTGCTTTAGAGTAAATATAAAAGAGACTTTATTTTAAGTCATAATGGAGCATCTTATGAGAAGCAAAAAGAGTTCCAACATCAATAGTAAAAAATTAGTAGCTCAATAGTGTAGTGTCACCTAATAATACTAAGGGTGTATGAATCCAAAATTGTTAAAGAAGCAAAAGAAAAAAACCCACCCTTTCACCCTCCAAAGGTTTTTAAATATTAATTCGAAGCTTTAGATTCTATTGCTGAAGACTTCAGGGGGCACAACACAAGCATAAGAGATCAACTTTTTAACTTTTGAATACTCACAGGACATGTTACTGAACATCGTTACTAACTGGGAAACATTTCTTCAATGATACTGGAGTTAATTTAGCTAGTGATTGACAGATTGAGGTTGATTTGTCCCCTGTTTTGCTACCGGACACAAGGCATATGTACTCTGTCTCAACCATTCCTCTTTCTCCCTCTCTTGCACATTCTTCTTCTTCCCCTCTTTTTGGCTGAGTTCCAATCTGACACAAGTTGTTCTCTTTAGCTTAATCGACAGATTACTTGTTCAACTATTTCACTTATTTTCTTCCCAATCCCATTGTTATCCAACATACTCTCCCAAAATGATATAGAGGTTTCTCAAGCACAAAACATGCATCAAGACTTTACAAACCAATCAATTAGAGCAAACTAAACTAAATGATGGTTTCATAAGATGAGCCCCTTATACTTTTTTCTACTCTTATTTGAGTTGGAGCAATTCCCAGAATAGCTTAGAATTCGTGAATAAAAAAAATGAAAAAAGAGCATAGCATAATTGTATGCGGAAAAAAATTGGTAAATTCAGAAATAAGAATAAGTAGGCATAACTTCCAATAAGCAGAATAAATAGACATGAGTTAAGTGCTATGCAGGCTAATGAGCATAGAGTTAGGATTCTTCAGCATCACATCCTAAGCAAGACACATTAAACATCTTACCATCTGAGCAGAATAATTCTGATAAACTCCGATAGCAAGCCTAAGATTCAGTTCCCATCAGTGGCTCCAGTTTTATCCTGGTTATATCTGGGTGACTTGAACCGAAAGTAAAATCGTCAAACTGCTTCAAGTGCAAATTATAAAGAACCAGCAACTCCAATAACTCATAGCAGAAATCCTGTGTCAAGTTAGCAAATCCCTTAAATTAGTTGCTTCATTCTAGAAAGCTCAAATACATTTAATCAAACCCTTGATATAATATACAATAAGGACAAGGGATGATTGCTTTCAACAACGACATCTTTCCTTTGAAGCATATCCACAAGTTGCAATTAACAAGAGACGGTCATGGGATTCTATGCACCGAGTAACATTAAACTTAGCTAAAGTTACTAGCAACTGCTTTATTAGTAATTAAACTGAACTCTCATTTTACATCACTAGTATCGAATGAGAGCTCAGCTGTGACAGCTAGTGACCAGTGATAATAATTACTAAACAAGAGTGCTGTAAAAGGAAGTACAAACTGACCATACTTTTACTTTAAAAAGCCTAAAGCTCGTCAGTCATTTGTTTAAAAAGAATATACTCGTTGTTTATATTCAGATGGCAAGGAGCCAAGAGATCAAAACAGAAAATTGAAAATAAGGAACCTACTGCACCTGATGTCTATAATCCTATATCATCTTAGAACTTTGGAGCTAAAACTTGCCAATTAATATATCCCTCCTCTTATTATGTTTGAACACAAGTTTGCAATACGTTGCAAATGGTAATAAGGTGTATGCTTGTGATATTCTAGTGAAATTTGTTTAATTGTCAAAATAAATGCCTTAATAAGTTGGAGCCATTCGCAAATCTTAGATCTTCCTTCCATTCCTTTTTGAACCAACAATGTAATCAGTTATCTCTTTCATAGGTGAGGTCCAGCTGTAGAATTAACATAAGCTGAGCCTGGGGATGATAGACTTAAATCATATCCTTATGCTCTTCACAACCATACTGATCGCGAATTCAGATTGCAATAGTGTCAAACAAGCGAAAGCATTAATAAGCGGAAGAAAGAAAGTATAAACAACATCCCTTGGGTGGAGTTTGACTGCTTTCTGGTCCAGGCCTTTTCTTCGATGTTATAAACATAGAAATTCACAAGATAGAGAAAACAAACATCTATTAAAGCAGTTGTAGAACTCATTGATAAAAAATACACTGATATGTTAGTCTGTGGACTGATTCTAATACCACAAAGAAGCATCTTGTTTCTTTATAACATTCATTGAAAACATAGAGTTAGCATTCTTAAGTGAAACATGCTAGCCAATACTTGGAAATTAGGAGATCTTAATTCTTATGAATACAACCCAAACATGAACCAAGAAGATAAGCGTATACTAGCTGGACTAGGCTCCTAAACAATAAATAGGCTTTCTATCCCACATAGTAATGTTCAATTTTTAGCATGTTTGTTCGGAGGAGTTTATCAGGGAAGAGGAGGAAGGTAACAAAATAGCAAATGCAGGTAAATCATTCAGAAGAAACCAAAGAAATTGCCAATAAAGTACATGCTAATGCATTTGTCGAATTGCTTTAGTAGCTTTTTCATGAGTCTTCTCCATCAATTTCTTGATCCCGGAGTTGGACAAAAATTTAAGGGCTTACCAAATTCCAAATCCCCAAAATGGTTTTAAAAAAATTGGATTCTTTCAGCCGCAAATATATCAAACTAAAACCTCCTAAGGTAAAGCAGAAGCATATCACATCAAAAAGAGAATGAACAGAAAACTTACTCAAGTTGACGAAGAGCATAAAAAAGCTCCTTTTGTCTACTTCTCTGTGGCAGGAAAATTTAGA
The DNA here is from genome assembly GCA_000715115.1 of Nicotiana otophora. Classification (NCBI taxonomy): domain Eukaryota; kingdom Viridiplantae; phylum Streptophyta; class Magnoliopsida; order Solanales; family Solanaceae; genus Nicotiana; species Nicotiana otophora. The sequence goes on from AWOL01S0085715.1 coordinate 13,843, forward strand.
ACCCTACTTTGCTCCCAGCACACGAAAAATCCATGGAATTGTAGATGCCTTCACAAATGCTGTAGATAAGTATCAAAGCAAAAAAAAAGCATAATGTGCGTAAGCTATTAAATTTGAAACTGAAGAAAGAGATAGATATGACTAACTAACAATACTATTTCAAACATAAAATATTACTAGTGTAATTTTTGAAAGTGAAGAAAGACAATTTAATCAGCGATGACAACGACAATGAGGCAAAGGGACAGTACCGAGAGATTATGCAAGCGAAATTGGATAGATTAGCAGTACATAAAGCTCTCGCAAGAAAACATACACAAAAAAGAAAAATTCTTCATAACCTATTACAGAAGGTAAGCTTTGATTGGAAAGAAAAAAGAGAGGTACTAACTTTAAGAAACACAGAGATTCTACGAGTGGAATTTGCAAAGTTTGGTATAATTGGTTAAGTTATTGGTATAATTGTTTGGTAATTTGTTAAATTATTGCCTATTGATGAGGATATATGATGGCGTAAATTTCTTACCTTCAGTAATAAAAAATCTTTATATTATGTTTATGCCTGAAATATTTATTCTTCAAGATGTACCGTCAATAAATCATTATAGTCGTTCTTAACTAACAAGAGATAGCTATTGATGGTAGGTTATAATTGTGTATTTTGGTCACTAATTGTACTCTAATTTGCTGTACTTTATTAATGTTTGAGCTTTAAATAATATTAATTTGCATTGAGTGTGTATTTTATACTTTGCAGGAGCGATTCCGAGTACAATGAGGTTATGAAGCTTATTCAAGCTATTATGAAGCTTTAAAATCTGAGTAAAAGCCCACGGAGTAAGTTGGGATTGTGTTCGAGGATCAACGAATAATAGGGCGCTCAACAAGAAGAACGAAGAAGTGAGCAAGAAGTTGCCCAGGTGCGCGGCCGCGCACTGGGCACGCATGAGAAGTAGAACACTGACCAAAGTGTGCGGCCATATGCGCGGCCGCGCACATCTGTTCCAGAAAACATTCTCAAGCCTATTTTGGTAATTTCGGAGACGACTTTCTTTGACCTATATGAAGCCCAGCTCATCTAAAAGGGAGAGATCTTGGATTTTTAGAGCAACTCTTCGGGGAGAAGAAGCACGGAAGCAACGAAAAAGCAAGATACTTGATCCAATTCACTCAATACGAAAGTTTGTTTGAATTTGTGACTTGTAATGTCTTCTTGTTCTTCTAATACTCTTGCCATGAATATTTTCTTTGTTATGGAGTAATCTTCCTTAGGGTTATTGACGGATGTGAGATTTGACTATTATTTTGGGTTTTACTCAATGTTAATTGCCTGAATTTATTGAATGAGTTATTAATTAAATTGCAAGGCTTACTGTAGTTTTACTTTAATCGAAAGAGAAGTTTTGTTGCTATTTGCATTGTACCATCTTATTTGAGTTGATTTTACACCTTTTCTAGGTAATCGAAAGAGCTTAGAGAGTTATCAATTAACTCAGTTGGGAAGAACAACCGAGAGGTGTTCTTCAAAAGATCGTTCATTCACTATTTTTGTGCATATGTTCATAGGACCTATTATTAGGCTAATTAAAGGAATCACATTTATTCGGAAGAAGAATTTGAATCCTTGAAGTAGCCTAATCATCTGTTGAAATCGAAAGAATCAATAGAAGTTAAGAATGAATTTAACACAGAGTTGCCCGGAATAATAGGTTATCACATATCTTGTCATCACCCTTACTTCTCACCCTGATATTCAATCGTTGCGCCTAATCATTAAAGTGTCATTAGTTTTCACAATTGATAATCTTAGTTATAATTGTAGTTGATAATAACATCAATCAAAGGTTTATTATTCTAGATAGTGTTGAGCTGAAAATTTATTAGAATATTATTTAAACCAATCCATGTGCAGACGATTTAATACTATACTATCTTTGACTAGTGAGCCTACATTTTATACACCGATTTTGCGCTCGTTAAATTTTAGCATCGTTGCCGGGGATTGGCAATTAATAGTGTTTAAATTAATTTTCAATGCTAATTCAGGAACAACTTTATTTTATTTTCCTTTTTTACGCTTTTCTCATCTGTGTGCAGGCAACAAGTTAAGTTCAGCGGTGTATGAATTGATCCTCTTCAAAGGACTTGGTGCCATATAGCCCAGAGTTAGACAAGCACCTGAGGCAGTTGAGAAGAGAGAAAGAATCGAGTGGATTGTTGTTGGTTCAACCTCCAACTCAAGATACAATGGTAAACAACGAGGAGCTAGTGGACCTAGTTGCGAGAGAGGCAACTCAGCAACGGGAAGCACGGATAACAGCTGAAGCAGCCAGAATTGCGGAGGAAACTGTCGACGGGGAGCGAAGGTTCAATCCCAATCGAAACATAATAGAAGATTAATTTGAAAATGTAGTTCCTAGGCCTGGGAGATCGTTAGGTGATTATGCTAGACCGGTGTACAACCAACAACAGTCTAGTGTGAGGCACCCACCCATCGATGCCAACAATTTTGAACTCAAATAGGGAGTCATCCAGACCATTAAGAACAATTGCATTTTCAGAGGCAAACCCAATGAAGACCCCAACAACCATCTGATGGATTTTAATGAAATTATGAACACATTCCGCTACAATGGAGCATCACATGATGCTATCTACCTCAGAGCCTTCCCTTTTTCACTTAAGGATGATGCAAATCAGTGGTTGAGAAGTATGCCCACAGGGTCAATCCGTACGTGGGAGGAAATGACTACCAAGTTTCTGGAAAAATACTTCTCGGCTGCTAAGACTAGGAGGATGAGGAAGGAGATTCACAATTTCAGCCAAGGTGAATGAGAGACAGTGTTTGAGGCATGGGAAAGATTTAAGGAGCTACTGCGGAGGTGCCCTCACAACGGAATGGAGCAATGGATGCAACTTCAGGACTTTTAGGATGGGTTAAGCCCGTCGTCAAGGAGATTGCTTAATAGTGCAGTTGCAGGTCCTCTGATGAAGAAAACTCCTGAAAAGATTGTCACTCTTTTGAATGAAATATCTGAGGATGCGGAACAATGGTCCACATATCAAGGGGATCGAAGAAAACCAGCAGGGGTACACCAAGTAGAATCGTTTGTAGCAATGCATGCCCAAATTGCAGCTCTAGCTAAGGAGGTCAAACAACTGACGATGGCTCACGTGCAAATTCAACCACAGGTGGGATGTGACATCTATGGGTTGGGACACCCTACACATGAGTGTCAAGCTACAGTTGAGGAAGTCAACGTTGTAGGGAACTTCAATAGAGGAAACCACCAAGGTGGTAACAATTATAATGCTATGGGTCAAAGACATCCAGGTTTTTCATGGAGTTCACCTAATGGGAGCTTGAACTCATGGCAGCAAAATAATATCAAACCCCAGGGTCAAGGACCACCAAGTTTTCAGAACTAGCAGAGGCAGCAATACCAGTCACCACAGCCAAATCAATTAAATATGGAAGATCTTATGAAGGCATTCATCAACAAAACAGATGAAAAATTTGAAACTCAGGGAATGGCTATCCAGAATTTAGAAAGACAAATGGGACAAATTACAAATTTATTGTCCGAGAAGGCTCCTGGGACTCTCTGACACTAAAAAGACCCAAAGGAAACAATCAAAGTTGTATCTCTGAGAAGTGGTAAAGCATTGACTGGCCTAATAGTGAAGGTTAAACTTGAGGTGGTTAACAAGCAGACTGAGACACTAGCAGAGAAAATAATGAAGAGCAAAAAGGCCAGAGTAGCGGGGTACAAAAGGAGATTGAAGAAAGTAGGCACATGCTAGATCTACCATTCCCTCAAAAGATGAAGCTAGAGAAACTTGACAAATATTTTGGGCGATGCTTGGAGATGCTCAAGCAACTTTATGTAAACATTCCCTTCACAGAGGTACTCACTCAGATACCTGCTTATGCAAATTTCTTGAAGAAAATTCTGTCTAGCAAGAGAAAATTAGAGGAAACAACAGTGGTCAAGCTAAATGCCCACTATAGTGCGATATTGAAAAACAAAATTTCTCAAAAGTGTGGGGATCCAGGAAGCTTCACCATACCATGTTCGTTGGGGAGTGCAAAGTTTGACAAGGCCCTCTGTGATTTTGGGGCATCTATAAATCTAATGCATTTATCTGTATTCAGGAGACTGAAAGGTGAGCTTAGAGTGATCAAATCAATACCAGTGTCCCTACAACTGGCTGACCAGACCACTATACTACCCGAGGGAATTATTGAAGATATTCTAGTGCGGGTGGATAAGTTTGTGTTTCCTGTAGCCTTTATTGTGGTGGATATGAAGGTGAACAAAAAGGTACCGCTAATTCCAGGGAGGCCATTTTTATGTACATGTAGAGTTATCCTTGATATCTATGAGGGGCAGCTTATGCTCAGAGTGGGCAATGAAAAAGTGGTGTTTCAGATGAAAAGGATAATGAAATATCTCAGTGATGAGGTGTCCGCCTACTCGTGTTTCAAGCTAGATATTGTAGGGGAATTGGCTAAAACTTAAAAGTTAGACAAGTTTGTGGGAGATACTCTAGAGAGGTGTATTACTCATTCTAGCACAGTGGAGGATGAAGATCCTGAAATAAAGAAAGAGGCTGAAACTCTTGAAACTGAGAATCAAGTGGTTGATGAGGAGGAACTAAAAGAGGAGGCTTCTAAGCCTAATGTGTAATTGAAAGTCCTACGCACTCACTTGAAATATGCTTTTATTGAAACTAATAATTTTTTCGTAATTATTTCTGCTGACTTGACAGGTACACAGGAGAAAAGGTTGGTGGAGCTGCTGAAAGGCATAAGAAGGCCATTGGTTGGGGCATAGCTGATATTCAAGGAATCAGTCCAGCCATTTGCATGCACAAAATTCTGTTGGAAGAAAATAGCAAGCCAGTGGTGCAGCCCCAACGCAAGTTGAACAAGAATTTGGAGGAGGTAGTGTACAAGGAGATCACCAAATTGCTAGATACGAGAGTGATTTTTCCCATATCTGACAGCTAATGGATTAGTCCGGTACAAGTTTTACCTAAGAAGGGAGGTATGACAATGGTGAAAAATGAAGACAATAAGTTAATCCCCACAAGAACAGTCACTGGTAGAGAATGTGCATTGATTATAGAAGGCTGAATAATGCAACAAGGAAAGACCACTTCCCACTCCTTTTTATTGATCAAATGCTCGAGAAAGTGGCTGGACACCAATGCTACTGCTTCCTGGATGGGTATTCGGGCTATAATCAGATACTCATTGCCCCAGAAAATGTTGAGAAGACCACATTTACTTGCCCGTCAGAGCACAAAGTTAACTATCGCCCAGGACAATTCTCTGACGCTGAATGATGCTCAAGTTAACTATGCCACTACTGAGAAAGAGTTCTTTGCTGCGGTCTTTGCTTTTGACAAGTTTAGATCATACCTTGTAGGGAGTAAAGTGATTGTACACACTAATCACTCAGCCTTGAAGTACCTGTTTAGTAAGAAGGAGTCCAAGCCGCGTCTGATGCGGTGGGTGTTGTTGCTCCAAGAGTTTGACTTGGAGATAAAAGATAGGAAGGGCACAGAAAATCAAGTCGCAGATCATCTATCTCGACTTGAGAAGCTGTCGGTCGAACCAATTAAAATAAGGCAAGAGTTCCCTGATGAGCATATTTTCTCCATAATTGCGGTCTCTGAAAGGCCGTCGTGGTATGCTGATGTAGCGAACTTTTTGGCTAGTGGATGGTTGCCTCTTGACTTCACTCGTGATCAAAGATGGAAACTTCAAGATGAGGTAAAAAGTTATTTTTGGGATGACCCTTTCTTGTTTAAACTGTGTGCAGATGGTGTGATTAGAAGATGCGTGCCTGAAGGAGAGATGGCGAGCATTTTGTCTCATTGCCATGATGGAGAAGCTGGAGGACACTATGGTGGAAATTGCATTGCAGCAAAAGTCATGGAAGCCGGTTTCATTTGGCCTACTTTGTACAAAGACTCAAGAGCGTATGTAGCTGCATGTGACAAGTGTCAAAGTGCAGGTAATATTAGCAAGAGGGACGAAATGCCTCTCAACTCCATTATGGTATGTGAAATTTTTTACGTTTGGGGAATTAACTTCATGGGTCCATTCCCAACGTCGCATTCTCATGAGTATATCCTAGTAGCTATTGACTTCATCTCTAAATGGGTCGAAGCAATCCCTACTAGGACCAATTATGCTCGGGTGGTGAGTGAGTTCTTACGGAAAAACATCTTTACCCACTTTGGGACACCTCGAGTGATTATCAGTGACAATGGGTCATATTTTGTGAATAAGCAGTTTGTTGCACTGCTATCTAAGTATGGGGTCACACACAAAATAGGAACCCCGTACCATGCCCAAACTAGTGGGCAAGTTGAAGTGGCCAACCGGTAACTTAAACGAATTCTTGAAAAGACTGTTAGTGCTTCTCGTAAGGATTGGTCTGTAAAGTTGGATGAAGCTCTATGGGCATATAGAACTGCGTTCAAAATAACCATATGGACTTCACCATTCAAATTAGTGTATGGAAAATCGTGTCACCTACCTGTTGAGATAGAACATAAGGCTTATTGGGCAATTAAGATGCTTAATCTTGATCTTAGCCTTGCAGGTGATCACAAGTTGGCACAGATGAATGAATTGGAGGAGTTTCGACTGGACGAGTATGAAAATGCACAGATTTTCAAGGAAAAGACTAAAAGATGATATGATCGTCTGATTAAGCCAGATGAGTTTCATGAATGGGACAGAGTCTTACTATACAATAGTAGACTCAGATTATTTCCCGAAAAATTCAAGTCTAGATGTACGATACCGTATGTGGTGAAACATGTATCACCATATGGGGCAATTGAGATCCAGAACCAGGACGGAACAAAAAGTTTCAAAGTAAATGGGCACAGACTAAAATCATATCTTGCTGAAGGATTTGCGCAGCAATCCTCGAGCGTCAAAATCAATTGAGGATGCCCGGTTGAGTTAAGCTGACGATACTCAGAACTACCTCTAACCCTTCTACTAGTTAGATTTTCTTTTTTCTGTTTCAATTTTGTTCATATTGTAGAATAGATAGAAATTAGTGTATATTATGATGTAGTAGGTGCATGAGGGTACATATCGTGGAAGGTAGGAAGTGAGGTTTCAAAAAAAAGTTTTTTTTTAAGATTATATGCGCAACCGCGCACCTGGGGGGTGACACCGTGCACTGGTCGCACAAAAATGTATGACAACTGAGGCGGCACGTGCGCGACCCCGCAACGACCACGCATTTTCAGCCTTGTTCTGCCTCACTTGCGCGATCGCGCACTGGGTGAGTTTTGCTCTTTTTCTTTTTAATTTCGGACCTTCCTTTCTTAACACCCCCAATTCTAAAATCTCCCTTTTCTCTCACCTATACTACATAACCCTAACCCACCCCCTTCTCTCATATCCTCTCTTAAGAGTACAATACTACCATCAATGCCAGTTCCATCTTTCCTCCTCTCCCCTCACCACATCCTCACAAGTTTTACCTCAGGTAAGTGAGATGATTTCTCTCTCTTTTCTTAGTTTATTTTCTTTTCTTTTTCTTGTGTTGTAGTAGATTTTTGTTGGTGTTTTCTTTCTGTTTATACTCGTTTTCTTGTGGGGTGGAAGTTGAGTTTCACCATGGATGGGCTAGGCGTGACATTGGTATATCCTTAGTCTAATTGGGGCTAAACATTTTTTTTTGGGGAGGGGGG
>AWOL01S0085715.1:24517-51196 GCA_000715115.1 Nicotiana otophora
CTGTGCATATCAGATGTTTGTATAAATGCCACAAAGAGTTTGAGAGTGTAATTTTGTGACCAAGTGTGAAGGTGAAGTCTGAGTAGCCTCTCTTGGTTCACCAATTGTGCCATTAGCTGATATTTGGTATTTGTACAAGTATTATGGCGCCATCCAAAAAACGAAAAACCACAGGTGCCTCCTCAAGTGGTCACGTTAGCTCGTCCCAGTCGCGAGCTTCTTCTACTGCTCGCCCGTATGATAATAACAAGTTCGTCTCCTGGACAGCCTAGGAACAATTCCAAAATAAGGCAAGCAAGAAGCCCATACCGGAGAAGAGAATTGAAATGGGGTCCCTCCAAAATGATTGTCCCAATATGTATCATAAATTGGTCAGGTGAGGCTTGGGGATATTTTTTGAAGAACTTGAAGAGGCCAACTTAATGGTCGTTCGGGAGTTTTATGCGAACTACCCGGAACATGACAACCATGTCTGCACGGTTCGAAAGTCTACTATGGCACGTATAGCAGAGTGATAAGTGGGGATTTTGACTACTTATTAATGCCTTTTTGCTTTCGTTTTAGTCCAAAATAGCTTAATTGTGTTCCCGAAAATTGATAAAATATGCTTAATTGCATGAATATTGGAAGATGAGCTCCAAAGATGAAATCCACTTCAAGAAGGAGTAATCTGAACTTAAGGACAAAAACAGCACAAAAGCTCAAAGTGCGGTCCACAGAATACCATCTGCGGCCGTAAGTCATGAAGCAATTCCATCAAAGAAGATTGCAAGATGCGGACCGCACATGAAATTGTGCGGTCACAAAAATTGGGTAAAAGCCAAACTTTAGAGAACCTGCATCTCAAGTTCAACAAGAGTGCGGACCGTACAATTATTGTGCGACCGCAGAAGAGCATGATGCGGCCGCAATCACATTTGTGCAGACCGTAGAAGAGCATAGTGCGGCCGCAGATATATTTGTGTTGTCCGCAGAAAGAGAGAAGTGCGGCCGCGTTCAGAATTATGTGGCTGCAGGTTTCAAATCCTGTCACGCGGAAGCAAAGTGCAGACCGCATATGGAATTGTACGGCCGGAAAACCTCCGAAAGGGCATTTTTGTCTGAAAATTCTAGCACTGTATAAATAGAAGGGTTTCACTTTTTTAGGTTAACTTTTGACATCATCACGGTTTCTTTTGCTCTTTTTAGTAGTTTTTGCTATTTTAAGCTTTTTGAATATTGATTTCATCATTTTAATTATCAATATGGGTTTAATTATCACTTCTTCTTCTTTTTCTTCCAATTTAAGCATGAGTAGCTAGATTTTCACTAAGGTTATGACCCAACCCTAGTGTGTAAACTTAATGAGTGTTTGAGTTATTGTTTGTTTATGGTTGGGTGTTGATTATCTAGCCTAGTTCTTGCTTTTATATGAAGAATTAATGGTTGCAAACATTATTTCATGCATATTTGACTTGGTCTCTACTTGAGAAAGAGAGACTTAGTCTAGAAAAATTTGGCTAGCAAGAAATTAGGTCAATCTAGAGATTGATAAGCCTAATTAAAGGGTTGAACCTAGAGATAGTAAAACTCGATTTGAGCTTATTATCAACTGTTTTGTTCAATACCCATTTGGACTTGAGAAAGCTAAATTGGGTAAAACCGCTCTCTGACCGAGAGGTATTGAGTGGGTACTTAAGTGTTGATAGCTATAATATACCCCAACCAATAAAACAAGCTTTAAGGTTTACAACTCATTAGGCAAACACCTAGGTGAAGGTCATAGCCCTAGGCCTTTTATATCATTTGAAAAATAACCAAAAATAATTTCCTAGTTTCAGTTTTTAAATCGCAATCGTAGTTTATTCAAACAAAATCAATTATTGCGGAAGTGCAAATTTAGATATACAAACTCACACGCTAAGATATATACTACTAACACCCATTCACATAGCTCCCTACGGAATTCGACCCCGACTCTTATTGGGTATTACTATTGTATCGGCCGTTTTCATATCCTCAAATAGAGGAGTGAAATTAGACGAGATCAATTTTTGGCGTCGTTGCCGGGGAGCTATAAATGGTGTTAGCTATATATTTAGGTGTGTTTTTGGAATATCTTCTTTTTCTTCCTTGTTACTAACGTGTGAGTATTGTAGGTGCAATCATGGCAAACAGCGAGCTCGGAAACATAGTCGTGGGGGATGTGGATGTTGATGATGATGTAATGGATGAGGTCCCTCTTGAACCTCAAGACAATAGATGAGGCCGACCGCCTCAAGACAATGTACCCGTTTCACTCCACCTCTACCACGAGTGGCTCCACACCGGCTGTTGTCGAATGAAGGGTATGCAAGCGCTATAGTCCCACCCTGTATTAGGGAGGGAAACTTTCAAATAACCAACATGATGCTCACTATACTCGAGCAATGAGGGTTCTTCACCGGTGCACTGGGTCAATATGCATATAAACACTTGAATGGGTTCATTAATACGTGTTGGGGGAGCAAACAAACAAATGTCTCTGAGGATGCTTTGAGGCTAAGGCTTTTTCCCTTCTCTCTACGGGAGAAAGCTTTAGATTAGTTGGAACGTTTGCCAAATCATTCCATTCGTACTTGGGATGAACTAGCAGAGAAATTTATTTCAAAGTACTTCTCTCCCGGGCACATGGCCATTCTTCGGGATGAAATTCTAGCATTCAAGCAAGAGCCCAATGAACCACTACACGAGATATATGAAAGATATAGGACAATCGTGAAAGAGTGCCTCAACAATGATATGATGGAGAACATGATTCAACAAACTTTCTATCGGGGGATCAATACCACCAACCAATATGTAGTGAATCAACTTGCCGGTGGGAACTTCATGACTACGCCTTATGCAGAGGTGTGTGATATTTTGCATGAGATGGAGGATGCTTCATCAGCATGGCAATCAAGAGCCAATATTCCACAAGGTGATCCAAATGTGATTCTTCTTCATAAAGAGTTACATGACCATGGGCAAGCCATAACCGAGTTGATAACCACCATGAACCAATTGGCAAAAGCTCCACGTCAACAAGTGCAAAACCCGAGACAAGTCAATGCTACGGAGGAAGTCAATATGATGGTAAACAAAAGAAGAACAAGAATTCCACAAGTGCAACAAAGAGTGGACAATTTTGTGCAAGAAGATAGTGGATTTGATCAAGGTGATTCTTACAATGATCAAGAAGAAGAGGTCCAATATGTGAACAACTTTCAAGGGCAAAGAAATAACTTCCAAGGCCCTAGTCAACAACAATGGAGACCTTCGAATAATCAAGGCAATTGAAATTCTAACAACCAAGGTAATTGGAATAGTGGAAACAATCAAGGCAATTGAAAGAACAACAATCAAGGTAATTGGAGTGGAAGCAATAACCAAGGTAATTGGAGTGGAAGCAATAAACAAGGCAATTGGGGAGGCAACAACCAAGGAAATCGGGGGTCGGGTTTTCAAAGGCCCTTTATGTATCAACAACCGAGCAACCCACCTCCTTATCCTTCTCATGGTCCTAGTTCCTCCAATAATGAAATGGGTCGTATTGAGAACATGTTAAAGCAAATGATGGAGAAGAATGTCGATTCTGATGCTCAACTTGCTTCACACAACACATCAATCCGAAACTTAGAAGTACAAATGGGTCAAATCTCTCAAGCTTTAAATTCTCGTCCTAAGGGGGCACTACCAAGTGATACAGTGGTGAACCCGAAGGGTGGGAACAATACGGGGCATGCCATGGCCGTTACTATAAGAAGTTAAAGAGGTGTAAATGCACCTACCTCAAGTCAAAAACAACTTGTAGAAGATGAGAAAGTGGTAGAAGAAGAGGAGATCCCCAACAATGTTGTGCAAGCAAATGATGAAGTGCGGATTGATATTGATGACACGGCGAAAGAGACTCAAGAGGATGTGAACCCATCTAGGGATCATGTGATTGACATACCGGAACCGGTACTGCAAAAAGCTAAGGCACCATTGCCTAAGCCACCTCCTCCCTATTCTCAAAGGCTAGCCAAGAAAAATGGCCAGAATCAATTCAAGAAGTTCATTGATATGATGACAGGTTTCTCTATAAATATGCCATTAGTTGAAGCCTTTGAGAAAATGCCCGAATATGCAAAGTTTATGAAGGACTTGGTGACAAAGAAGAGATTGATGCATTTTGAAACTATCAAATTCACTCACCAAGTGAGTGCAATTGTGCATTCGATAGCTCCTAAGTTGGAAGATCCCGGTGCTTTTACAATTTCTTGTACCATTGGAAGTGCCGAGTTTGCAAAAGCTCTTTGTGATCTTGGGGCAAGTATCAACTTGATGTCCTATTCTATTTTCAAGACATTGGGAATTAGCAACCAAGACCCACATCTATGAGATTACAAATGGTCGATCGTACAATGAAGAGACCGTTGGGGGTGATTGAGGATGTATTGGTTCGAGTTGACAAATTCATTCTCTCGGCGGATTTTGTTATTCTTGATTGAGAAGTGGACTATGAGGTGCCGATTATTCTTGGTAGACCTTTCCTTGCTATGGGGAAGGTTGTTGTTGATGTGGAAGCCGGTGAACTCACTTTCCAGGTGGGTGATAAAAAGGTGGTATTCCATGTGTGCAAATCTATGAGGCAACCGAATAGCAATAAAGTGTGTTCATTCGTGGACTTGGTGACCGATGTGATTATTGATAATAAAAGTGCCACGATTAATATGGGTGATATGTTGGAGGCCATTTTGCTCAATTTTGATGATGATGAGATGGATGGCTTCATGGAATATGTTAATTCTTTGCAAGGGATGGGGTCGTACAATTATGCACCCCGAAAACTTTCGTTGGATCTTTAGCATAGGAAAACTCCTCCTACAAAGCCTTCAATTGAAGAGCCTCCTATCTTGGAGTTGAAGTCATTACCTCTACATCTCAGGTATGAATTCCTTGGCCCTTGCTCTACTTTACCGGTTATTCTTTCTTTTTGTTTGACTAACGTGCAAGTTGAATCTATATTGACGGTGATCCACAAGAGAAAGAAAGCTATTGGGTGGACTTTGGCGGATATTCGGGGAATAAGCCACACATTTTGCATGCACAAGATTAACTTAAAGGAAGATGCCAAACCCTCCATTGAACATCAAAGGAGACTCAATGAAGCTATAAAAGACGTGGTCAAAAGGAAATCATAAAGTGGTTAGATGTCGGGGTGGTCTACCCTATTTCTGACAGTTCGTGGACTTCTCTGGTGCAATGTGTTCTGAAAAAGGGGGTATAACTGTGGTCACCAATGATAAGAACGAGTTGATTCCAACAAGAACGGTGACCGGGTGTAGAGTGTGTATGGACTATCGGAAGCTAAACAAAGTCACAAGGAAATACCATTTCCCACTACCCTTTCTTGACCAATTGCTTGATAGGTTGGCCGGCCGGGCATTCTATTACTTTCTAGATGGATATTCGGGCTACAATCAAATCCTTATTGCCCTGGAAGATCAAGAGAAAACAACTTTCAATTGTCCCTATGGCACTTTCGCTTTCAAGCGAATGCCATTTGGCTTATGTAATGCACCAACAACTTTTCAACGATGTATGATGGCGATCTTTATAGATATGGTAGAGGACTACCTTGAAGTCTTCATGGATGACTTTTCAGTAGTCGGGGATTCCTTTGATAATTGCTTGGGAAATTTGGATAAGGTATTGGCAAAGTGTGAAGAAACAAACTTGGTGTTGAATTGGGAGAAATGTCATTTCATGGCCGAGGAGAGTATTGTCCTTGGCCATAAGATTTCAAAGAAGGGAATAGAGGTTGACAAGGCGAAAATAAAGGTGATTTCCAACTTCCACCTCCAACATCCGTGAAGGGCGTGAGAAGTTTCTTGGGTCACGCGAGGTTCTACTGGTGTTTCATAAAGGATTTTTCCAAAGTGGTGAACCCCTTGTGCAAGCTTTTAGAGAAATATGCTAAATTTCACTTCAATGATGATTGCATGAGAGCATTTGATTTGCTCAAGTTCAAGTTGACAACTACTCCCATTATTACCGCTCCTAATTGGAGCATTCCTTTTGAGCTCATGTGTGATGCTAGTGATGTAGCGGTTGGAGAAGTTTTGAGGTAATGTATCAACAAGATTTTATATTCGGTCAACTATATTATTAAGACCATAAATGATGCCCAAGTCAATTACATTGTTACCGCAAAAGAGCTTCTCGTCATTGTGTTTACTATTGAGAAGTTCCGCCCGTACTTGATGGGTGCAAAAGTGATTGTCCACACGGATCATGCGGCACTTTGTTATCTTATGAGCAAGAAAGATTCAAAAGCTAGGTTTATGAGATGAGTGCTATTGTTGCAAGAGTTTGATATTGACATTCAAGATCGGAAATGGAGTGAAAATCAAGTGGCGGGACACTTGTCTCGTTTGGAGGAGGAGGAGAGGCCACATGATGGCCTTGAAATCAATGACTCTTTCCCCGATGAGCAACTTTTGTCTATTTCAATAAAAGAGGTGCCATGGTTTGCACATCTAGCAAATTTTCTTGTAAGTGGTATCATCCGGATGAGTTCTCTTCAAACCAAAGGAAGAAGCTCAAACGGGATTGTCGAGACTATTATTGGAATGAACCGTACCTTTTTCGGATTTGCACGGATGGGATAATTAGAAGATGTGTACCAGAAGAAGATCAAAATGTTATTCTTGAGGCTTGTCACTCTTTGCCTTATGGTGGTCACCATGGTGTAGTAATAACGGTGGCTAAAGTACTAAGTTGGGGTTTCTATTGGCCCACTCTCTACAAAGAAGCAAGTGATATGGTAAAAAGATATGATGAATGCCAATGGGTTGGTGGAATATTGAAGAAGAATGAAATGTCTCTCACTACCATTTTGGAGATTGATATCTTTGATGTGTGGAGTATTGACTTCATGGGTCCCTTCGTGAGTTCTTGTGGAAACACCTACATCTTGGTCGCGGTTGTTTATGTGTCTAAATGGGTTGAAGTCGTTGCTTTACCTAACAATGAAGCGAGAAGTGTGGTGGCATTCTTGAAGAAGAATATTTTCATAAGATTTGGTACTCCGCGTGCTATCATAAGCGATGGGGGTCGCATTTTTGCAACAAGGCTTTTGACACTTTACTCACCAAGTATGGTGTCACTCATAAAGTCACAACTCCCTATCATCCACAAGTAAATAATTAAGTGGAAGTCTCCAACCGGGAGATAAAGAGTATTTTGTTCAAAACAGTGAATGCTAACCGGACGGATTGGTCAAAGAAGCTTGATGATGCATTATGGGCTTATCAGACTGCTTTCAAAACTCCTATCAGGATGTCTCCATATCGGTTGGTATTTGGAAAAGCTTTTCATCTTCCGGTGGAACTCGAGCACAAAGCCATGTGGGCTTTAAAGAAGTTAAATCTTGATTGGTATGCAGCCGCTAACTTGCGGGTTGCACAATTGAATGAATTAGATGAGTTCCGGTACCATGCATATGCAAGTTCATCCTTGTACAAAGAGAGAATGAAGTGACTTCATGAGAAATACATCCGAAACAAGGAGTTCAAGGTGGGAAATCTTGTTTTGTTGTTCAACTCACGATTGAAGATGTTTCCCGGAAAACTGAAATCCAAATGGAGTGGCCCCTTTGAAATTGTGGGTGTGGCACCTTTTGGTACATTGGACTTGAAGAACAAAAATGATGAAGTATTCTGAGTCAATGGTCACCGGGTGAAGCATTATTTAGGGCAAGCTAATAATGGCCACATGGTGGCAGTGATTCATTTGAAGTGATGGTAATCTACGTCGTGCTGCGACGTTAAATCATGCGCTTCTTGGGAGGCAACTCATGTTTCTTTTTCTTTTTTTTTTCTTTTCTTCTTCTTTAGATAGGAATATTTTGTGCTAACTGGATTTCAAGTGTGTTGCAGGAATGAATGTGCTTTACAGGAACTGTGCTCAGAAAAATTGGTTAAGTAAGGAAAAAGTGCGGACTACACAATTTTGAATGCTACAGCAGAAGGCAATTGCGGCCGAAAAATTCTTGTGCGGGCCGCACAAATTGAGATGGAAAAATGCAAACTCTCTGAAGTTTATTTATCAGAGAAATAGCCAAAGTGCGGTCGCACAGTGAATTCTGCGATCCGCACCAAAATCTGCGGTCGTACAGCTAAATCTGCGGACCGCAGATGATCAATGGAAAGTGAACCTCCAAGTAGTAGAATGCGGACCGCAGAATGAATTCTGCGGCCGCACTCGTCTCGTTATTCCATAGCCAGATCCTTTTTGAATAAATAGTAATGTTAAGGCTACTGTACAAACTTTTCATTCTCTGAGCACTCAAAAAAGGGCTAAACTTTGCACACATATGTTTACTCATCTACCAACTAGATACGCATCTGTGATCATACCTTAGCACTGCTTCATCACTAGTATGTTCAAATCATTTCTAGGATTCTTTAATTTTCTTAGGTTAGTTTACAATTTGTTAGTTATTTTAGACCATTTGTCATTAGAAGTCAATTTTCTATCCATGTGGGTTTTAAATTGTCTGGCTCAACTCCTAATTGCTATTTGGGGAATAGTATCCTGATTATCATGTTTAATTTCTATTACCATGTACAATTTGTGCATAAATCGAAACCCTTAAGGAATCTGCCCGGCCTAATTTTGAAATCTGCGGCCGCACAAGAAATTGTGCGGTCCACAGAAATGTTGACTAGGGCAGTTGGTAAGGCAATAATGTGTGGACCGCACTCGCAATTGTGTGAACTACAGTAATCTCATCGCGGCCACAGAAAAGTGTGTGCAGCCGCAGATAAGGCCAATCTTTGTCTTCAGAGAGTTGCCATTTTGAGGTACTCATTGTGCGGTAGCACTGACAATTGTTCGGA
Source organism: Nicotiana otophora (assembly GCA_000715115.1). Classification (NCBI taxonomy): domain Eukaryota; kingdom Viridiplantae; phylum Streptophyta; class Magnoliopsida; order Solanales; family Solanaceae; genus Nicotiana; species Nicotiana otophora. The sequence continues at coordinate 33,406 of AWOL01S0085715.1, forward strand.
CCGCACTTTAGATGTGCGTCCGCACTCAAAATTATGCGGATCGCAGTTTCATCTCTGCGGCCTCAAGTCCAATTTGTGCGGTCCGCACAACCCAAGCTGCGACCACACTTGCAATTGTGCGGACCACACTTCCCCACCTTGCAAACATGTTTTGTTCTGTGAATATCTGTTTATCTGCACTTGAACTAGAACTGACTCCTGCTGTTGTTTGTTACTGAAAATGGTCAGATCACGAGGTCGTGGTGATACATCAAAGGGGAAGGGTGAAACTTCAAGAGACAGAGGCAAAAGCAATTTACCCTCGCCCTCCAAAGGGTAATCAGTAAGAAAGCCACAGCATGCCGAGGAAGACAGTCCGAGCCTTCCGAGTCTAGTTCATATATCCCCTCTCGGGAAGCATCTGAGGGTGACTCATTGCAAGAGCAGCCTGCTATTCAATCACATCCACAGTAGCCACAGGGCAGATACCAACTTAGAGATGAGCCTTCCTCCTCTGAGAGCACTTCCGAGGGTTTGGAAGATGACAATCAGGCTTTAGAGCCCTTATCCACACATGCCCTCGACGCAGCTGCTACTACAGTGGAAGTTGATGATATTCCGGATGATGGACTAGAGGGTGATACCAGAGTTGCCGGCCTTGAGAGGTCGAAGAAGAAAGAGATTTGGGAAGATAGGTTTGTTAGTCTGGCTGCTTTCACAAGCTTCCGAGAGTGGTGTCCAGTGAGATCACTCACTCTTGAGCATCAGTTCATGATAAAAGACCTTGACAAATACAACTCGACAATGTTGAGACAGTTCTGGGAGGGGAAGGGGTGGATGTGGTTCACCAAAAGTGTGGTAGATAACAAGGAATACCTAATCCGGGAATTTTATATGTCAATGTGGCGCATATAAAGAAAGGGACCAAGGTAACAAAAGTGAGAAATCTAAATGTGAGATTCGATCAGAGCACCCTGAACACGTATTTAAGGTTTGAGGATGTGGAGCCTGTGCAATACCTGGAAAAGTTAGCACTGGGAGATGCAATTCGACCATGGCTAGCTGTGATCCTCCACCATGGATCACAGCAGGGGTTCCCATTCAGCGGAACACCCTAAATTTTGAGGCAAAGGAATGGCAAACATTCGTGTGTAGTAGACTAGACCTGTGCCAAAATGAAACAAATCTTCCAATTCAGCGGGCAGTGCTAGTAGCTTCTATCATGGACGGGTACCCAATCAATGTGGGTGTCGTGATATTGGCCAACATGTTTGTGGTCTCCAGGAAAGGTGACACCTCCTACCCGTATCCCAACACTATGACTGAGTACCTTACGGATGCGGGGGTAGATCCGAGGGATTTTCATACCAAGGTGCGGGCGAAGAAGCCCTTCTCATAGTATTCTTTGATGGGTGGTGGAAACCCAAAGAAAAAGGGTCAACCCTCTACTACTGCAGGCCACTCTGATGAGCCCGCTGGGGTAGCTGTTTGAGACATTTGACATGTCATCTACTTCCGCAGAGCCTTCTAATGGTGCAGTAGCTATGCCTCCACCTCCTTCTTCAGGCCCTTCAATATCAGTGCCTTCCACATCGTTTTTAAAGCTGGTGCCCATGCTCGCTCATCCACTATCTGCATTGCGAGTCTCCCAAACACTAGAGAGCCTCAACAACTAGATGCAGACAACCACTACAAAGTTGTCTGACATATCCAGTGCTGTTGCAGCACAATTATCCACTCTGGCACCCCAGATTCCTCTGACAGTGGAGAATACGTTGAAGAAGATCTTGGAGAACCAGACCACCATCATGGACACCTTGGTAGCACATAGAGTAGTGATTGAGGAGCTGGGGAAGTAGCTAAAGAAAATGAAGAAATCCCAGGCGTCCAGGAAATCAGTTGACAGGCTGAGGATAGAAGTGACCAAGATAGCATCAGTTGGTGATCTTTCATTTGATATGCTCATAGGGTAAGACCCACCAACACCAGCATATCCAGCAGCACCATCAACTCTAGTGGCACCAGCTAGCTAGTCTGAGTAGCTAGACTTGGCTATCGTCACTGCTGAGGCAGTGCACCAGATGTTCACCAACCTAGTTACTCCCAGAGCCAATGATGATGAGATCCAGTTAGAGGAGACTGAGGGCGGTGACGCTGCTATGGACACGGAGGTTTCCAAGGCCATATATGGAGTCTTTTTCACTCTTACCCTTCTTTATTCTTATTTTGATTAAGCATTGGGTACAACGCTTATTTTTATTCGGGGGAGGGGGTGGAGTTATTTGCTATTTGGATGACTTTTAGACATTTGGTTTGTAATAACTGATAATATTTTCTTCTTTCTCTTTATCCTGTATATATATTCTCTTTGTTCTCTCTTGATGTATATATTCTCTCTTTTCTTCTCTCATTATGTATATTCATTATGCTTTAAGTAGTTTGCTTTTTAGCTTCTTTATTCTGTTTTCTTGTTAGTCTATGTTTAATCTATTAGCTTCTTTTTAATTTTGTAGCTTCTATTTATGTTTTAGTGAACAATAAGCCTTTGATTTTCTTAATATCACGGTTCTTTCCAAAGGTAATTTTTGTGTGAACCGGGTGACTCTTCCCAACGATGGATGGCGTGACAACCTTCTTAAGGGATTGAGTCCTTTTTTGGTGTTTAGGTAAGAATAGTAGTAATAATGAATAAAAGGACCTAATTGAGTCAGTCTCGAAGAGTCAAACATGCTTCACTTGGTACCAACACACTTAACTACGTGCTTATGATTAAAAACAAGGGTTTTGGAAAGAAATAACTCTAGTTAGTGACCTTGTGACTCTTGTGTTGACTTAGGCAATCATCGAGTGATTTAGTCGAACCATAGTGATTTTCAATCTTGAATATGGTCGTTGTGGGCCCTAGACTCTATCCGCTTTAACAATCCCGCTGCGTGAGAGGTGAGATGTTGTTAGTGCAAGTCCAAGTACCCGTGTAAATGGTCTAGAACTTGTCCCGAATGTGTTTCTAGGCAAAATTTTAAGTTTTGCTTGGTTTGAGAAGTGATTGTAGGCTCTCCTTGACCCGTTTGAAATTTTCCATGGCCCACCAAAGTTGTTATCCCTAGTCAACCCAATTGAGCCTAAAACTTTTTTCATTTGATCACCACGTTACAAGCCTTTACCCGTTTGTGAGGCTCTCTTGGCACCCGAGCTTTCCTTAACATTCTTGTGAAATAATTGGCTAAAAATGTAAGTTTTGGGGAGAGACGAGGAGTTTGAAAAATAAGCATCAAGGAAAAAAAGAAAAGAAATGAAGAGAAGGAAAGGCAAGAAAAAAAAAGAACAAAAAGAAAAAATGCAAAAAGAAAGAGAATAAGTTGAAAAGTTGAAGGGATTCAAAGAAAAGTAATGATGCAAAGCATGAAAAAAGCGAAGAAGGAGAAAATGAATAACATGGCCAAGAAAGAGTGATGTTATGTCTCTCCAGTTCCCCTAAGGAAAAGAAAATGCTTCAAAGAGTTGGCAAAAGCATGAGTCGATAAAAGAAAATGGAGTGCTTAAGGAAAGATGAACATGTTCTATCATAGCTTATCCAACCTTATTCCAAAAGGCTTCATTGTATCCCGAAAAAGTCCTACATGATTTCAAGCCAAGTAAGCTTACATTAGTGGTGATTCACATGAGGGGCAAGCCTATGGTACTTAAAGCCGTACTTATGATATTATTTTGAGAGAGATGAGTGAACCTTTCACAAATCTATGAATTGAGTGCTATATTCTAAAGTGAGATAGGCAAAAGAAGAGTAGAAGAGGAGGAGTTTGGGATCCACAATAACCTACATCAAAGAGCGAGCTTCCTTGATGAATAAAGTCAACTTTTGATGCTCAAGCATCATATTAGAACTATTCGTGCTTAAAAGTTTAACTTGTTGCCTTGTTGATAATTCATAAGTGTCGTGGGTAATTATTGGTCTCAATTGATGTGTGATTGATTCACCTTTGATTAGCTGGAATGACTCTTAACTTGTGGAGGTAGAAATTAGCTTATTTGCAAGAGGACAAGCAAAAGCTTAAGTTTGGGGGAGTTGATAAGTGGGGATTTTGACTACTTATTAGTGTCTTTTTACTTTCGTTTTAGTCCAAATGTGCTTAATTGTGTTCCCGAAAACTGATAAAATATGCTTAATTGTAGAAATATTGGAAGATGAGCTCCAAAGATGAAATCCACTTCAAGAAGGAGTAATCTGAACTGAAGGACAAAAACAACACAAAAGCTCAAAGTGCGGTCCGCAGAATACCATCTGCGGCCGCAGGTCATTAAGCAATTCCATCAGAGAAGATTGCAAGATGCGGATCGCACATGAAATTGTGTGGCCGCAGAAACTGGGTAAAAGCCAAAGTTTAGAGAACCTGCATCTCAAGTTCAACAACAGTGTGTACCGAACAATTATTGTGCCGCCGCATAAGAGCATGATGCGGCCGCAACCACATTTGTGCGAACCGCAGAAGAGCATGGTGCAGCCGCAGACATATTTGTGTTGTCCGTAGAAAGAGAGAATGTGGCCGCAGTTCAGAATTGTGCGGCCGCAGGTTTCAAATCCTGTCAGGCGGAAGCAAAGTGCGGACCACACATAGAATTATGCGGCCGCAGAACCTCCGAAAGTGTATTTTTATCCAAAAATTCCAGCACTGTATATGTAGAAGAGTTTCACCTTTTTAGGTTAATTTTTGACATCAGCAGCCACACTAGACGATTTCTTTTGCTCCTTTTAGTAGTTTTGCTATTTTGAGCTTTTTGAATATTGATTTCATCATTTTAATTATCAATATGGGTTTAATTATCACTTCTTCTTCTTCTTTTTTCTTCTAATTTAAGTATGGGTAGCTAGATTTTTACTAGGGTTGTGACCCAACCCTAGTGTGTAAACTTAATGGGTGTTTGATTTATTGTTTGTTTATGGTTGGGTGCTGATTATCTAGCCTAGTTATTGCTTTTATGTGAAGAATTAATAGTTGCAAAAATTATTTTATGCATATTTAACTTGGTCTCTACTTGAGAAAGAGAGACTTAGTCTATGAAAACTTGGCTAGCAAGAAATTGGGTCAATCTAGAGATTGATAAGCCCAATTAAAAGGCTGAACCTAGAGATAGTAAAACTCGATTTGAGCTTATTATCAACTGTTTTGTTCAATACCCATTTGGACTTGAGAAAGCCAAATTGGGTAAAACCGCTCTCTGACTGAGAGGTAGTGAGTGGGTACTTAAGTGTTGATAGCTATAATACACTCCGACCAATAAAACAAGCTTTAAAGTTTATAACCCATTAGACAAACACTTAGGTGAAGGTCATAGACCTGGGCCTTTTATATCATTTGAAAAATAACCAAAAATAATTTCCTAGTTTCATTTTTTAAATCCCAATCGTAGTTTAATTTAGATTTTCAAACAAAACTAATTATTGCGGAAGTGCAAATTTTGATATACAAACTCACGCGCTAAGATATATACTACTAACACTCATTCACATAGCTCCCTGCGAAATTCGATCCCGACTCTTGTTGGATATTACTATTGCATCAACCGTTTTTATATCCTCAAATAGAGGAGTGAAATTGGTCAAGATCATAGAGCACCAACCATGTGGAAACTGTTCTTCAGAACCATTTGTGTACCCAAGAAGGAGGTAGTGTGGATCACGCAGAGGCGAAAGTTTCATTCGGCGTCGCTTACTTTTGAAGGGAAATGCTAGCCCTACATTATAAATAGTCGCTTGCTGCCTTTCACAAACACCACTGATGTGAATAGTCCCCGGGCCGCACTGATCTGGTACTTGATCAATGGCCACGATTTTGATGTGGCTAAGGTTATTCAGGATGAGATGTTCATTCGTTGTCCTATGCAGCGGTATGGGTTCTTTTTCCCCTCATTGGTCACTCGATTATGCTGTAGGGCACGTGTATCGGAAAATAGGGACATAGATGGAAAAGTCAAGCGTGAACAAAAATTTTGAGCTGATAAAGTAGTAATTGGGAAGGACACTGTTGGGCCTGTTGAGGCGGATAGCGAGGAGTCTGATGCGCCCGAAGATGGCAATGAAGTGCAAGATAAGGATGTTGTTGTTTCTCCACCACATGAGCAGGCCCCTGCTTCCCCGCAGTACGAGCAGGATGTTGGGGATATCTCAGGTGGCAGATGGGAAACAAGAATGAGCGTCTTAGAGCAGGAGATGGTAGGGATGCGTACCTCTGTCACAGACTTGGGAGCTCGAGTGGACGCCCTTGCTACACAAAATGCCAAATATGAGAGGAAGATCATGGCATGGCTGTGTGCACTTGGCCGGGCTTGCCATCTAGACCCCGACATTGTCTCCAACACCGACTGACTCTATCAGGTAAGTTTCTTTACCTTGCATTTTTTTTGTGTGACATGGAGACATGCCATCATTTAAAGTGAGGGGTGGGGGATATGTGTGTGTTGTATGTACATGTATATGAGTTTTCCTCTTGGCAGTTGTAGTTTCTTTGTCTTTGCTAGATGCAGTAGGTAGAAAAATAAAAAACCACAAAAGTTTTAAAATTTTTGACTTTTTCCGATGATGGATATCATTCGATGGGTTTCTTGAGGAAGTAAAGTCGAAAGATAAAGATAAAAATATTTTCTTTTGTTAGGTAGTATATTAATTCCCCCTTGATTTTTCTTTGTGTCGCGGTTCTTTTCCAAGGATTTTATTTTGAACCGGGTGTAGTTAGATTTTTGTTTTAGAAGTAAGGAAATATTGAGTTGTGATTTGAAATGAAAGCAATATCTCTCGACTTCGTTATGCCTTGAGAATAGTGAGTGCTTTAGTTGTGACTCTTAGGCTCAGTTTTTGACTCTTGTGTAAGTACCTTAAATTATATGATCTTAACCTTGCTTAACTGCTTTGATTAGAGTGTCTTGATGAGTCCAATCCTAAGTGAAGTACGTGCCATATGTGTGTGAGGTTTTGTATATTTTATGCATTGCATTTGATGTCTAGAACTTGCCCCGTGTGTTTGCAAAGAGAAATAATAGTTTTGTTCAGTCTTGGAAGTGATATAGGTGTTTCTTTGTTTAGCCAGCTATATGTTATTACCCACCTAATTGTTATGTATCTTAGTTAACCCCTTTGAGCATGTAATCCTATTTTCTTTGGCATCCTCATTACAAGCCTTACCCAGTTGTTTGAGTTGACAATCTATTTGAACCTTGTACCTCTCTTTAGCACTTAAATTATATGAACTGTGTAAAAGATGAAGTGTGGGGTGATTGGTTTGGCTTTTGAATGAAACTAATAAAATAAGGATAAAGGTGCAATGTTTTGAAAAAGCAAGAGTCATTTGAATTGAATGAGAAAAGAAAAAAAAGTAGTTATAGTGTTGTGCAAAATATTCATTAATAGTGGTGGTTCTTGATATAATTGTGCTTAAATAATTTGGGAGTTGATGCATATCGATGTGAAGGTGGAGTTATGGTTTGACATAAGTGTGGGTTTTGAATGTTAAAGTGTATGCATTAAAGTGCTTATGGAGGTGTAGTCACTCTTATATCTAAATATATCATACCCGTCCCGCAACCTACATTACAACTAATTAAAGTCCTACCTGATCATTGACTGAATGAACTCAATTAGTAGAGTAGTACACTACGGGCAAGCCTATGTTTCATCTTTTGTGGCATATGAATGTTGTTTCCGAGAGTGAGTGAATTTTTTCTATCTTGAGTTCATAGTTGTTTATTAACTTTTATAGTGTATGGAACTACTCTCTATTATTATGTGAGGGCACTTGATTCATGACGGAAAGGTAGTTCTTGACCTCTATGTTAGAGAAAGTGAGTTGGTTATAGATAATGCGTGGTGCTATTGAGTCAAACTTTGAGGTTAAGATGTCACGATATTGTACTTAATCTGTTTTAAAGAGTCTTGGTGTGATGAGTCTTGAGTGTTGTTGAAAAATGGGCGTATTTAGGCGAAGTGTAGTGGATTGCTCGGGGATGAGCAATGGTTTAAGTGTGGGGTATTGATGGTAGGCTATAATTGTGTATTTTGGCCACTAATTGCACTCTAATTCGCTGCACTTTACTAATATTTGAGCTTTAAATGGTATTAATTTTCACTAAGTGTGTATCTTATGCTTCGCATGAGCGATTTCCGAGTACAATGAGGTTATGGAGCTTGTTCAAGCTATTATGGAGTTTTGAAGTTTGAGTAAAAGCCAATGGAGTAAGTTGGAATTATGTTCGAGGATCAACGGATAATATCACACTCAACAAGAAGAACGAAGAAATGAGCAAGAAGATGCCCAGGTGCGCGGCCGCACACTGGTCGCGCATGAGAAGCAGAACACTGGCCAAAGTGCGCGACCATATGCGCGGTCACCTGCCCAGGTGCACGGCCGCAAACTGGTCGCGCACTGGGTGCGCATGAGAAGCAGAACACTGACCAAAGTGCGCGACCATATGAGCGGTCACCTGCCCAGGTGCGCGACCGCGCACGTTTGTTCCGAAAAACTTTCTCAAGCCTATTTTGGTGATTTCGGAGGCGACTTTCTTTGACCTATATGAAGCCCAACTCGTCTAAAAAGGGGAGATCTTGGATTTTTAGAGCAAATCTTGGGGGAGAAGAAGCACGGAAGTAACAGAAAAGCAAGATACTTGATCCAATTCACTCAATACGAAAGTTTGTTTGAATTTGTGAATTGTAATGTCTTCTTGTTATTCTAATACTCTTGCCATGAATATTTTCTCTGTTATGAAGTAATCTTCCTTAGGGATATTGACGGATGTGAGATTTGACTATTGTTTTGGGTTTTACTCGATGTTAATTTTCCGAATTTATTAAATGAGTTATTAATTGAATTGCAAGGCTTATTGTAGTTTTATTTTAATCGAAAGAGAAGTTTTGCTGTTATTTGCATTGTACCATCTTATTTGAGTTGATTTTACGCCTTTTCTAGGTAATCGAAAGAGCTTAGAGAGTTATCAATTAACTCAATTGGGAAGAATAACCGAGAGGTGTTCTTCGAAAGATCGTTCATTCACTATTTTTGTGCATATGTTCATAAGACATACTAGTAGGCTAATTAAAGGAATCACATTTATTCGGAAGAATAATTTGAATCCTTGAAGTAGCCTAATGATCTGTTGAAATCGAAGGAATCAATAGAAGTTAAGAATGAATTTAACACAGAGTTGCCCGGAACAATAGTTGATCACATATCTTGTCATCACCCTTACTTCTCACCGTGATATTCAATCATTGTGCCTAATCATTAAAGTGTCATTAGTTCTCACAACTGATAATCTTAGTTATAATTGTAGTCGATAATAACATCAATCAAAGGTTTATTATTCTAGATAGTGTTGAGCTAAAAATTTATTAGAACATTATTTAAACCAATCTATGTGAAGACGATTTAATACTATACTATTTTGACTAGTCAGCCTATGTTTTATACATCGGTTTTGCGCTCATCAGGATTTAAGGTAACATTTTTACTACTGTTTTAAAAGAAACTTAGATTATGAGTCGCATCTTGAGGTCATGTATTGACTTTTGTTATCGAAAAATAAAATATATTATAAAGCTGTAAGAGTATTAGGAATTAAATATGAAGAATGGAAATTTTCTAGTACTTAATATATATCCAAAATTTTCATTTAAGAGAAAGTGGAGAACATTTTTGAGACAACCTAACATGAAAAGTAAGATAAATAATTGTGGGACAGAAAAAGTACTGCAATTGATATTAAGAAACTCTCTAATTCATAGTCAGAAAATAAAATAGCCGGTGGAGGTATAATATATGCATAACTTATATATTATATGTGTATAATTGTGTGTAATCAATGTGTAAACTAAAGATAAACAATGAATATGGACGACTATTTATGTAAAGATTCCAATTAAATATCCATGTGTTTTTATTTATTCCCTAGATAGATAGATCAGGGGATAACAATATTAAATCTTAAATTTACTATTTTCATAACAAGTACTATTTTTTTTTTGGTCTAGACTAGTAGTAAATAAAATTATGTAAGCACCAAATTAATAGTAGATCAGTAGATTTCGAAGATCAGATAATTTTTCTTTTTAAAAAAAGTATTGCAAGTTAGCAGGACTTAGAACAGACGGGCCGTGACCCAAAATACAGGACGGGTCGGTCAGCCCAAAAGATCACACCATTTCAAAGAAGTCTTCACTCTAAAAACCTCTTTAACGACCTCAGCTCAAAACCCTAGTGGCACATAGCATTCAACCGCCAACTGGTAATCTTCTTCCCACACAACCACTATTGCCATGGCGGGAGGGAAGATGAGGAGAGACAAGCCCCACCGTGGTGCATTCGCCGGCGGCGGCGGCTCAAATTCTCACTTCCAGGGAGGGATATCATTCCACAAATCAAAGGGTCAGCACATTCTGAAAAATCCTCTATTGGTTGATTCTATTGTCCAAAAAGCCGGAATTAAATCTACTGACGTCATCCTCGAAATTGGTCCTGGTACTGGTAACCTTACTAAGAAGCTTCTAGAAGCCGGAAAGTCAGTTATTGCTGTTGAGCTTGATCCTCGTATGGTTCTCGAATTGCAACGAAGGTTTCAGGGTACTCCTTTATCTAACCGACTCCAGGTACCTCATTTCATTTCATCAGTTCTTTTTTCTTTTTTTGGTTAAGATTTCTATTGCTTAAAGGACCATAAGTGTCAGTCGAAATAGCTCATAATTGAAAAAAGGGATGAATGGCAATGGATTGGGTGTGATTAAGGTATATTATAACCATTATCCCATTTTTCCAACCACTAATTGGAATGCTGCATCCTTATTGCACTGGCTTTATACGTGTTATCAGGCCACTCCAAGATTAGAATAAGAATGGAAAACCAAAATATAAACACTTACAATTTAATTGGTGTAAATAGTTTTTTTTTAATAAATGTGTAAGAATTTTTATAATTGTTGATACATGATAATATACCTATAATATAGATACGAGAATATAACAGCATGCAAATCTAAATTCAAGTAATTTCAAGTTCTCCCATTATTTATGTGATGCGGTTCTATCTACCATATAAAATATAAACATAATTGTTAAGATTCTTTTCAATTGAGTAGAAGTACAAAAGAGGATACCTATATGTATTGTGCCTGTAGTAGGGTAGAGGGTGTAAAAAATATAGCTACTTGTACGTCTGGGGCTGACTAAAATTTGAACCGTCACCCTTAACTTTACCCCCAAGTCATTTTTGAAATTGACATTCAAATTCCATAGATACATGGTGTCTTTGAAATATCGCTTGTCTGGTCGCGTTATTATTGAGAGAGAGAGAGATCAGTTGTCTAGTTAAATTCTGTTGGTTAACGGTTAATCAAGTTTTGGTGAAATTTTTTGTGAAGCTATAATGTGTGTATTGTCCTTGTTTTCAATTAAATGCATGCCCCATCATTATATGTGTAGATTGAGTTGCGGAAGCTGTTCTGATCTTCTGGCCTGCAGGTTATACAAGGAGATGTCCTCAAATGTGATCTCCCTTACTTTGACATTTGTGTGGCTAACATCCCTTATCAAATATCATCTCCTCTTACCTTCAAATTATTGGCTCATAGGCCTCTATTCAGAGCTGCAGTAATAATGTTTCAGAGAGAATTTGCTATGAGACTTGTTGCTCAACCTGGTGATACTCTTTATTGCCGCCTTTCGGTGAACACCCAGCTGTTGGCTCGAGTATCGCACTTACTCAAGGTAGGAAAGAATAATTTCAGGCCACCACCAAAGGTTGATTCTTCTGTAGTTAGAATTGAACCTAGGAAACCACTTGCTCCTGTCAATTTTAAGGAGTGGGATGGTTTGGTCAGGATCTGTTTCAACCGGAAAAACAAAACTATAGGTTCTATTTTTAGACAAAAATCCGTACTCTCTTTGCTGGAAAAAAACTATAGAACTTTGCAAGCATTGCAACTCGCTGAGAATGTTCCTTCAGAGGATATGGAAATGGCCTTGGATGTATCTGCCTTGGGAGAGACATTTGGAGACTTGAGTATGGATGCTGATGATGAGAAGGATGATGACGAGATGGAGGTGGATGATGGTGATGCTAAAAGATCTGAATTTAAAGAGAAAGTTTTGGCAGTGCTAAAGGAAGGGAGATTTGAGGATAAGAGATCTTCCAAGCTCACACAAGCAGATTTTATGCACCTACTTTCTCTGTTTAACAAGGCTGGCATACATTTTTCTTGATTCAAGCGGCAGCTATACCCATACGAGCTTATTGTTTTTTTTTTGTCATGCATGTTTTATGCTCTTTCTCCTCATGGAGATTCAATTTTGTTTCCGTTATAATGTTCTAAAAGCTTGAAGTCTGTAGATAATTTGGACTTATTGTTTTGCAATATGGTGGATTTTAATGAAATTGGAAGATTCTCTCCTCGTATGTTTATAATTGTCCCCAATTTTGGCTCACTAGGCGTTAATTCTGGCTAGAGCTGTATTAATGGCGCATGGGCTTTCTCAAGTTTTTGCCTCTTGTTGCACCACTAAAGTCGATGTTGAACACCTCGTCCTGTTCTGCGTTTTTGTTAAGAACCATGTCACTGCCTCTATGGTTATAATCTGATGTTCAGTTTTGCATTTACCATCATCATAGTAACAAACGTGAAGCAGGATTTATAAGATAGTGCTTCTCAACCTAATGATCAAGTGATTTTTTGTTTTCTGTTTGGAACTTCCAACCGATTAGATATAGCTTTCTCCCATATTTTGATCTTAGATTGAATCAGCCTTTAAGCTGATCTAGTTTGCACTTAATTTTTGACTGACCAAATGTTACTTATCGAATTTTGACGTATGATGTTAGAACCAGTATGAAATTGCGAAAGGAGGGAGACATAAGTTGCTCCATAGTTGGTGTCATTTTAATCCAATTCTTATTGCAACAGAACAAACTCATCCCTTAAAACAGATAGCTGCATTACCACGGCAGATTAGAATCGACAGCAACCAAGATCTTATTCATGAGCTGATAACAGTGGTTTTCTGTTTCAGTGGCATAATGTTGCTTGTGTAGAATTTATGTACCGTACTGGGAGGATGGGAGGGTTCAAGAAAGAAAATCAATTGATCACGCAGTTACTCGCACGCTACCTCAGTTTGCCGGGTGAAATTCAAAAATAAACAGATTTACAAGTGCTAATTGAAAAATAGCCATAGTTTCAAAAGTAATCTAAATTTAGCCACTTTTCATGTAAAAATAAATCTGAACTAAAATACTGTTTAAAATCCGGAAAATATTAGAGTTTAAATTTTTTACATGTGAACTTCCAGCACAATATACTGGTCCAGAATAATATGCTGGAAGTTCATACACAGGTGCTCCAATCTCCAGTATATTATACTGGAACTTTTCGTATTGCAGCAAAATAGTAGCTATTTTTCAATAACTTTGCAAACGCTGGCTATTTTTCAATTACCGATCCGAAAAATGGCTAGCCCGTGCTATTTTCACCAGTTTGACAGGTTCTGCTCTTATATATATAATTTCACTGTTATTACATAGTTTGGATGAAATAAAGTAGTCTCCTAGCAAAGAGTACCAGCTTGATCCAAAGATATTATTACATCAACTTCGTATAAATGATGTGATCCATACGGTGGAACTTCGGCAAAAGAATAGTAGCCAGCATATGTTATTTCCATGAACTAGCAGGAATGATGTGTTATGACCAAAAAAAGCTTCTCCTCCTTTGCAATATAAGGCATCAGTAAAGCGGCCTCTTGGTGTCACAAAGTGGAGTTGTGAACTGAGATTGGTGTATATTATCCATTTCACTATCGACTGGCAACATTCCCGGAAAATTAAGGTTAGAGGTCATTCTTCATCCTTGTCTAATGATGTCGAAAGAAAGCTCAAAATGAAGTCATCAAGATCCCCTTCAAGCACAGAATCAGGATCTGAAACCTCATAATTTGTCCGGAGATCTTTCACCATACGATAAGGCTGCAAACATGATACAGGGTAGTTATGAGGACTACATGAACCATAGATAAGAAGGTAAAATGAAAGGTTAAACAGTAGGAAAGCATACATGGAGCACATAAGAACGTATTTGGTTGCCCCAGCTAATCTCAGTGAGAGACTGGGTATGTTGTGCATTCACTTGAGCCTGCCGTGCCATCTCAAGTTGGTCCAAGCGTGACTGAAGCACAGCCATGGCAGAAGCCTTGTTTAAATGCTGTGACCTAATGTTTGAACGAAGAGCAATAAAATACTTCATTTCGTCCTCCTGTTTTCCAATGGAAATGAGAGAAGCTTTCCTATGTGTTTTCCACCGGAGTGGATACTTACCTTTCATTCTGACAAGAGGCAGTAATGCCTGTGGGAATATGAGTTATCCTGACAGCACTCTCAGTTGTGTTAACACTCTGACCACCAGCTCCTCCTGATCGGAAACGATCAATTCGAAGATCGGATTCATTGATCTGAACACGGGTAGATCCATCCCCGAGAATTGGAATAACAGCCACTGCGGCAAAGGAAGTATGCCTTCTCTTTGCGCTGTCAAATGGTGAGATGCGTACTAGACGATGCACTCCTACCTCTGATTTGGCATATCCAAAAGCATTTTCACCATCGACTTTGATTGTTGCACGCTGATAAGCAAGACTTAGCAGAAGTCAGCGGAGCAATAATACCATAGCTAACTAGTGCCATGATTGAAATTAAAGAGGAAAACTTCCTAATTTCAGATTAAATTAGAACCCATGACCATTTTTTTCGATCGATTGAACCTATGACAAAATTCACAACCCCATTTTAAACACACATCGATGCTATATTTAATGAAGTCTGTTATGCTTCAAGGCTAAACCAAGTTCTCCTGACGGAATGTACTACAAGTGATGTTTGCGTAAATAGCTACAGAGTGTTCAAGATTCAAAAAATTTAATCTTTATACGTCTTAATAGCTACAGAGTTTTCAAGCAAAAGAAGAAAATATGGTAAGAACCTAGACCTTGATTCCTGCAATCTCACCAGGCATTTCGTCCACAACAGCAACACCATATCCTTTACGTTGAGCCCATAATTTGTACATCTGCATGACCATTGAAGCCCAATCCATGCTCTCAGTACCGCCAGCTCCAGCTTGCACCTATACGGGAAATAACAAGATGGTGAGCATCTATTTTAAGAAAACATGATTGTAGATATCAACAACTTGAGTTGCTTTTTGTTCGACATGTCCTAAGCAAGCTTTCTGGGACAAGAAGTGACAAGGGGAGATAAGTGCACAATCAAAGATCAGGGAGAGAAAAGGTTCTCCAAACTAAAAGATACGTGTACCAGTAAAGCCATGTTTTGACATTCAAAACACAATCTGAGCTTCAGAGGGACTAACCTCTATAAAACAAGAGCAATAATCATGCTCCCCGGATAATAAAGCTTCGAGCTCTTTTTCTTTCACGTTCCTTCTAATCCTGAGTAGAGCTTTCACTGATTCCTGCAATCAAAATGACCAATAAAATAGGTAGAAATGCCGAGTGACAATAGAATTTCTCACAAGTTTGTCCAATACGCAAATACCATATGGTCCCCAAGTGGCAGAATGAATTGGAGTATCCCGAAATGCTCACTTTCTTGAAAGGAAAAAAAATGTTTTATGACATTAAATATAACACAAGAAGTTATATAGAACCTAACTTTTACTTCTTCAATCTTCATAAAACTCATTTCGTAGCTATTCCTGGAAGAAAAAGAAAACGAAAAATTTCAACTCCTCACAAGCTCATTCCCGGTCAAACCAAGCAGTCAGTCTTATACAGAAGATGGAGTTACAAATTCAGCAGTTTATTTGTTTATTTATTTGTTCTACCAAGCAGGGATTGGGCTGTTGATACTTGCAAATTAGGTTCAAAACTATCACATATAATATAACAAAAGAAGTTGTACAAAACATAACTTCTTTATAATATCTCATTCCTTACCTATTCCTGGAAGGGAAAACAAACAAAAAACAACTCCGCCCAATTTGACTTCCGGTCAAATCAAGCAGTCGGTTTTATACAGAAGATGAGTTCCAAATTTATTTATTTATTTATTTATTATACCAAGCAGGAATTGGGCTGCTGATACTTGCATATCAGCTTCAAGAATTACATTACTAAGAAGTAAGAACTAGATTGTTAGTTAAAGCTACAAATAAAGTACTTAAGGAAAAGAGGTAACTACAAATTAAGCGGAACCCCTAGGATCAAAACTAATTGTTATTTAAATAAGAGTACTTATAAAACCTTAATGATCTGCCTGAATAAACTGAACTTAGGAGGAAGAATCGAGTTTGAGATTTGCACCATTGTAAACTAAACAGAAGCAAGTGGAATAGTTGTAAAAACAGGACCATGGAGTAGTGGATTACATTCCTAGCCCAAAGAAAAAATTAAAGCTCACCGATTCCAACTCTGGATCATTCTCTTCCCGCGCAAGCTTTATCATGTCAATATGTTCGACCAACTCTTGTTCAATTGCCATAACATCCTCCATTTTATTCATTAAAGAACCATGTTCGCGGCTGATCTTCCCGGCGTGGACAGGGTCATCCCAAAGATCTGCCTTATTGATCTGAGCTGACAGCACTTTAAGCCTATCCATTAGCGTTTTCCACTATAAATGGGAGAAGACAAAAAAAAAAAAAAAAAAAAAAAAAAAAAAAAAAAAAAAAAAAAAGAGAGAGAGACTTAAACTCATTATTAAAAATAAAAGATTTCTCAAAGGCATGGGCGGAACTACCTTATGGGAAGCGGTGTCACGTGACATCGCTTGGTCGGAAAGATTTATTAAATTTATATATATAGACACAAGTAAAACAATATAATACGTATAAAAAGGCACAGGTGACACCACTTGAGCTAAAAAGTCTCGTTGGTTTGCTGGTTAGGTGCTTCAACTACCACAAGAGTTCGAATCCCTTTGGTGCTTTTATCTTTTTATCATTTTGGAGAGTTTAGTTAGTAAATATTTGAAGTATAATTTGTATTACTGAGGCTTGAACCACTAACCTCTAACAAATTTTGAAGTATAATTTGTATTACTGAGGCTTGAACCACTAACCTCTAACAAAATTAAGGAGCAACAAAAACCACTTGAGCTAGAATTCGTCTGTTGGTCAAGCTAACAATAAATATACTCAAATCAGTCTTAAGAAAAGACATATTTAGCATTATTTTTAATGAGACTATCATTGATACATTTCAAAAAATAAAAACTCGACGTAGAGAGTTACAATAACGTTTTGAATTTTTTGTGTGTGTGTTTTTAAAATATAATATCATTATAGTAGTTATTCATTTGTTTACTTCTTTGTTTACCTATTAAAAAATGTGACACCGCTTACGAAAAAATCTGCGTACGCCGCTGCTCAAAGGGAGCCATGTAATATAATATTTCAGAGAAATTATAATCTAAATCTAAAGATAAAGTAACACACCACTAAACATTTGCAAGTACACAAGAGTTTCTTGTCAGACTAGTTATGCTAGTTATCAGTTACTATTATTGTATTTAGAGTAGTAAGATCATTCATTTACAGCCTTTTCGTATCCTGCCATAATTTTGAAGCTACTATATATCAATTAACAATTTCAATGTCGTGACGATTCATGAAGGTTTGATTATTTTTGTGGTCAACTTAATCTAACACTCCTTTATCCGGGTTTGAGACCACAACTATACCAAGCTCACATCGCTGCAGATATTATTATCGTGGTAGCACCACTGTTCTCTCCATGTCCATCATCTACCTCCCCCCCCCCCCCCC
>AWOL01S0085716.1:8828-28407 GCA_000715115.1 Nicotiana otophora
ACGAAAATATGGGAATCGGGCAGAATTCTTATTTTTTGGCCATAAAACGCAACTAAACGTGGAACGGTCATGGAGGGGCGGTGACTATGGTTCCTTAGGTCGTATTGGATGACCCAGAAAAGTTTAAGCAATCCAGGTCCGGAGGGACCCGACCCACTCGGAAGGAGGCACACGAAAATATGGTAATCGGGCGGAATTCTACTTTTTTCGCCGTAAAATGAAAAGAAATGAGGAACAGTCATGGTAGGGCGGTGACTATGGTTCCTTAGGGAGTATTGGATGTACCGGAAAATATTTTGGCGATCAGGGTTCGGGGGTCCAGGCCCACGCGGAAGGCGTGGGCGATAGCACACGAAAATATGGGAATCGGGCGGAATTCTAATATTTTGGCCGTAAAACGTAAAATAAACGAGGAACGGTCATGGAGAGGCGGTGACTATGGTTCTTTAGGTCGTATTGGATGGCCCGGAAAAGTTTTAGGCGATCCGAGTCTGGGGGCCCGACCCACTCGAAAGGCGTGGACTATAGAACACGAAAATATGGGAATCGGGCGGAATTCTTATTTTTTGGCCGTAAAATGCAAAAACATGAGGAATGGTCATGGCGGGGCGGTGACTATGGTTCCTTAGGTCGTATGTGATGGCCCGAAAAATATTTAGGCGATCGGAGTCCGGGGGTCCGGGCCCACTCGGAAGGCGTGGGTTATAGCACACAAAATATGGGAATCGGGAGGAATTCTATTTATTTGGTCGTAAAACGCACAAAAAATGAGGAACGGTCATGGCGGGGTGTGACTATGGTTCCTTAGGTCGTATGTGATGGCCCGAAAAAATTTAAGGCGATCGGGGTCCGGGCCCACTCGGAAGGCATGGTCTATAGCACATGCAAATATGGGAATCAGGCGGAATTCTAATATTTTGGCCGTAAAACGCAAAGAACAAGGAACGGTCATGGAGGGGTGGTGACTATTGTTCCTTAGGTCCTATGTGATGGACCAGAAACATTTTAGGCAATCCGGGTCCGGATGGCCCGGCCCACTTGGAAGGCGTGGGCAGCACACGAAAATCTGGGAATTGGGCAGAATTCTAAATTTTTGGCCGTACAAAGGCAAACCAAACGAGGAATGGTCATGTCGGGTCAGTGAATATGATACCTTAGGTCATATAGGATGGCCTGAAAATTTTTTAGGCGATCCTAGACCGGGGGTCTCGGCCCACTCGGAAGGCGTGGCTATAACACATGAAAATATGGAAATCGGGCGGCATTCGAGTTTTTGGCCGTAAAATGCAAAATACGAGTAACGATCATGGAGGGGCGGTGACTATGGTTCCTTAGGTCATATTTGATGGCTCGAAAAATGTTTAGGCGATCCGGGTCTGGGGGGTCGGGCCCACTCGGAAGGTAGCACACGAAAATATGGGAATCGAGCGGAATTCTAGTCGTTTGGCATTAAAACAAAAAACAAACGAGGAAATGTCATGGAGAGGCGGTGACTATGGTTCCTTAGTTCATATTTGGTGGCACGAAACAATTTAAGGCAATTCGGGTCCGGCCCAATCGGAAGGCGGAACACGCAAATATGGTAATCGGGCGAAATTATAGTTGTTTGGCCGTAAAATGCAAAATAATGAGGAACAATCATGGTGGGGCGGTGACTATGGTTCCTTAGGTCGTATTTGATGGCTCGGAAAACTTTTACGCGATCCGGGTCCGGGGTGCCCAGTCTAATGGGAAGGCGTGGGCTATAACACATGCAAATATGGGAATCACGCAGAATTCTAGTTTTGTGGCCGTAAGACGCAAAACAACGAGGAACGGTCATGGCAGGGCGGTGACTATGGTACCTTAGGTTATATTTTATGGCCTTAAAAAATTTCAAGTGATCGGGGTCTGGGGGCCCGAGCCCACTCGGAAGGCGTGGGCTACAACACACGAAAATATGGGAATCCGACGGAATTCAAGTTTTTTGGCCTTAAAAACAAAATATAACGAGGAACGATCATGGTGGGGAGGTGACTACGGTTCCTTAAATCCTATTTGATGGTCCAGAAAAATTTTAGGCGATCCGGGTCTGGAGGGCACGAGCCCACACGAAAGGCGTGGGCGCACATGAAAATATGGGAATCGGGTGAAAATCTAGTTATTTGGCTATAAAACGCAAAAACACGAGGAACGATCATGGTGGGGCGGTGACTATGGTTCCTTAGGTCGTAGTTGATGGCCCGAAAAAGTTTAAGAAATCCGGCTCCGGAGGGGCCCGACCCACTCGGAAAGAGGCATACGAAAATATGGTAATCGCGCGGAATTCCAGTTTTTGGAAGTAAAAGGAAATAAACGAGGAGCGGTCATGGAAGGGTGGTGAATATGGTTCCTTTGGTTGTATTGGATAGCACAGAAAAGTTTTAGACGATCGGGGTTCGGGGGTCGAGGCCCACTCGGAAGGCATGGGCTATAGCACACAAATATATGGGAATCGGGCGGAATTCTAGTCTTTTGGCCGTAAAATCGAAAAAAATGAGGAACGGTCATGGCAGGGCGGTGACTATGGTTCCTTAGGTTATTTTATGGCCCGAAAAGTTTTTAGGTGATCGGGGTCTGGGGGGCCTGCGCCACTCGGAAGGCGTGGGCTATATAGCACACGAAAATATGAGAATCGGGTGGAATTCTAGTTTTTTGGTCGTAAAATGCAACAAAGAACGAGGAACGGTCATGGAGGGGCGGTAACTATGGTTCTTTATTTTGTATTTCATGGCTCGAAAAAGTTTTAGGCGATCAAGTTTCGGTGGGCCCGGGTCCACTCTGAAGGCGTGGGCTATAACACACGAAAATATGGGAATCGGGCGAAATTCAAGTTTTTTGGCCGTAAAGGCAACAAAAGGAGGAACGGTCATGGAGGGGAGGTAACTATGGTTATTTAGGTCATATTTAAAGGCCCGAAAAAGTTTTAGGCGATCGGGGTCTGGGGGCTTGGGCCAACTCGAAAGGTGTGGGCTATAGTACACGAAAATAAGGGAATCGGGCGAAATTCTTGTTTATTGGCTGTAAAATTCAAAAGCATGAGGAATGGTCATTACGGGGTGGTGACTATGGTTCCTTAGGTCGTATGTGATGGCCCGAAAAGTTTTTAGGCGATCGGGGTCCGGGCCCACTCGAAAAGCGTGGGTTATAGCACACGAAAATATAGGAATCAGGCGGAATTTTATTTTTTTGTTCATAAAACGCAAAACAATGAGGAAAGGTCATGATGAGGCGGTGATTATAGTTCCTTAGGTCGTATTGGATGGCTCGGAAAAATTTTAGGAGATCCGGGTCCCGGGGGGCCCTATCCAATTGGAAGGCGTGGGCCATAGTACACAAAAATATGGGAATCGGGTAGAATTCTAGTTTTGTGGCCGTAAAACGCAAAATAATAAGGAACGGTCATGGCGGGGTGGTGACTATAGTACCTTAGGTTGTATTGGATGGCCCTAAAAAATTTTAGGCGATCGGGGTCTGGGGGCATGGGCCCACTCAGAAGGCGTGGCCCATAGCACACGAAAATATGGGAATTAGGCGGAATTCTAATGTTTGGCCGTAAAACACAAAATAACGAGGAATGATAATGGTGGGGCAGTGACTATGGTTCCTTAGGTCCTATTTGATGGCCTAAAAAATTTTTAGGCGATCCGGGACGAGAGGGCACGGTCCCATTCGGAAGACGTAGGCTATAGCACACGAAAATATGGGAATCAGGCGAAAATTGAGTTATTTGACCGTAAAATGCAAAACATGAGTAATGGTCATGGAGGGGCGGTGACTATGGTTACTTAGGTTGTATTTGATGGCCCGTAAAAATTTAGGTCATTGGGTTCGAGGGGGCCCTGGCCTACTCGAAAGGCGTGGGCTATAGCACACGAAAATATGGGAATCAGGCGGAATTCTATTTTTTGGCAGTAAAACGCAACAAAACGAGGAACGGTCAAGGCGGGGCGATTTCTATGGTTCTTTAAGTCGTATTTCATGGCCTTGAAAATTTTTAGGCGATCAGGGTCTGAGGGGGTCGGGCCCACTCGGAAGGCGTAGGCTATAGCACACGCAAATATGGGAATCGGGCGGAATTCTATTTTTTCTTCCGTAAAACGCAACAAAACAAGGAACGGTCATGGCGGGGCGGTGACTATGGTTCCTTAGGTCGAATGAAAGCCTATTTGACAATGAAAGTGACCAAAGGTATTCGTTTTTCAAAAAGGGCGGTAACTATGGTTCCTTACGTCGTTTGGGATGGCCCGAAAACTTTTTAGGCGATCCGAGTCCGGGGAGCCCGGTCCTCTTTGAAGGCGTAGGCTATAGCACACGAAAATATGGGAATCGGGCGGAATTCTGGTTTCTTGGCCGTAAAACGCATAAAATGAGGAACGATCATGGGGGGCAGTGACTATTGTTCCTTAGGTCTTATTTGATGGGCCAAAAACGTTTTAGGCGATCCGAGTTCGGGGGGCCGGCCCACTCGGAAGGCGTGGGCTATAACACACAAAAATATGGGAATCGGGCGGAATTCTAGTATTCTGGCCGTAACATGCAAAAACACTAGGAGAGGTAATGGTGAGGCGGTAACTATGGTTCCTTACGTCATTTTGGATGGCCCGAAAAACATTTAGGCGATCCGAGTCCGGGGAGTCCGGTCCTCTTGGAAGGCGTAGGCTATAGCACACGAAAATATGGGAATCGGGCGGAATTCTGGTTTCTTGGCCGTAAAGTGCATAAAAGGAGGAACGATCATGGGGGGCGGTGACTATTGTTCCTTAGGTCTTATTGGATGGGCCAAAAACTTTTAAGGCGATCCGGGTCTGGGTGCTCGGGCCCACTCGGAAGGCGTGGGTTAAAGCACACAAAAATATTGAATCGGGCGGAATTTTAGTTTTTTGGTCGTAAAACGTAAAATAAGGAGAAACGGTCATGGCGAGGTAGTGACTATGGTTATTAATGTCGTATTGGATGGCCCGAAAACATTTTAGGCGATCCGAGTCCGGGGGGCCGGCCCACTCGGAAGGCGTGGGCTATAGCACATAAACATATGGGAATCGGGCGGAATTCTAGTATCTTGGCCGTAAAACGCAAAAACACTAGGAGAGGTAATGGCGGGGCGATAACTATGGTTCCATACGTCGTTTTGGATGGCCCGAAAAAGTTTTAGGCGATCCGAGTCCGGGGAGCCCGGTCCTCTTGGAAGGCGTGGGCTATAGCACACGAAAATATGAGAATCGGACAGAATTCTAGTTTTTTGGCTGTAAAATGAAAAACAATGAGGAACGGTCATGGCAGAGCTGTAACTATGGGTCCTTAGGTCGTATTGCATGGACCAGAACAGTTTTAGGCGATCGGGGTCCGGGGGCCCACGCCCACTCGGAAGGCGTGGGCTATTGCACACGAAAATATGGAAATCGGGCAGAATTCTAGTCTTTTGGCCATAAAACGCACAATAACGAGGATCGATCATGGCGAGGCGGTGACTATGGTTCTTAATGTCGTATTTGATGGCCCGAAAAAATTTTAGACGATCCGAGTCCGGGGGCCCCAGCCCACTAGAAAGGCGTAAGCTATAGCACACGAAAATATGGGAAACAGGTAGAATTCTAGTTTTTTGGCCGTAAAATGAAAAACAACGAGGAACGGTCATGGCAGGTCAGTTAATATGGTTCCTTAGGTCATATGTGATGGCTCGAAAAAACTTTAGGCGATCGGTTCCGGGGGCCCGGGACCACTCGGAAGGCGTGGGCTATAGCACATGAACAAATGGGAATCGGGCGGAATTCTAGTTTTTTGGCCATAAAACCCAAAACAAGGGAGAAACGGTCATGGAGGGGCGATGACTATGCTTCCTTATGTTGTATTTGATGGCCCGAAAATTTGAGGCGATCCGGGTCCGGAGGGCCCGACCCTTTTGCAATGCGTGGGCTATAGCGCACAAAAATATGGGAATCGGGCGGAATTCTATGTTTTTGGCCGTAAAACACAAAATAAAGAGGAACGGTCATGGCGGGGTGGTGACTATGGTTCTTTAGGTCGTATTTGATGGCCTGAAACAATTGTAGCCGATCCGGTTCCGGGGGCCATGGGACCACTCGGAATGCGCACACGAAAGACTAGGAAACATGCAGCATTCTTGTTTTTTGGCCGTAAAATGCAAAACAACGAGGAACAGTCAAGGCGGTGTGGTGACTATGGTTCCTAAGGTCGTATTAGATGGCTCAAAAAAGTTTTAGGCGATCAGGGTCTCGGGGGCCCGGGCCCACTCGGAAGGTGTGGGCTATAGCACATTAAAATATGGGAATCGGTAGGAATTCTAGTTTTTTGGCCGTAAAACGCAAATAAACGAGGAGAGGTCATGGAGGGGTGGTGGCTATAGTTTCTTAGGTCCTATTTGATGGCCCAAAAATGGTTTAGGTGATCCGGGTCCGTGAGGCCTGGGCCCACTTGGAAGGCATTGGTATAGCACACGAAAATATGGGAATCGGGAAGAATTCTAGTTTTTTGCCGTAAAATGCAAAATATCGAGGAACGGTCATGGAGGAGCGGTGACTATACTTCCTTAGGTTGTATTTGATGGCCCACAAAAATTGTAGGCTATACGGGTCCGGGCGGCCCAGGCCCACTCGGAAGGCTTAGGCTATAGCACACGAAAATATGAGAATCGGGCGGAATTCTAGTTTCTTACCCGTAAAATGCAATAACACGAGGTACCGTCATGATAGGGTGGTGACTATGGTTCCTTAGGTCATATTTGATGCCTTGGAAAACTTTAATGTGACCCGGGTCCGAAGGGGCCCGGCCCACTCGGAAGGCGTGGGCTATAGAACACAAAAAATGGGAATCAAGCGGAATTCTAGTTGTTTGGCCGTAAAATGCAAACACTAAGGAACGGTCCTGGAAAGGCGGTGGCTATGGTTCCTTAGGTCGTATTTTATTGCCCAGAAAAATTTACGCAATCTGGTTCCGGGGGGCCCGGACCCAGTCGGAAGGCGTGGGCTATAGCACACGAAAATATTGGAATCTCGCGGAATTCTATGATTTTGGCCGAAAAATGCAAACAAATGAGGAATGGTCATAGCGTGGTGGTGACTATGGTTCCTTAGGTCGTACTTGATGGCCTAGAAAATGTTTTGGCGATCCGGTTCCGGGTGCCCCGGGACCACTCGGAAGGCGTGGGCTATAACACACGAAAAAATGGGAATCGGGCGGAATTCTTGTTTTTTGGCCGTAAAATGCAAAATAATGAGGAGAGGTCATGTCGGGGCAGTGACAATGGTTCCTTAGGTCGTATTTGATGGCCCGAATATATTTTAGGCGATCCTGATCCGGGGGGGCTGCCCACTGGGAAGGCGTGGGCTATATTACACGAAAATATGGGAATTGGGTGGAATTCTAGTTTTTCGGACGTAAAACGCGAAACAGCGAGGATTGGTCATGGCTAGGCGGTGACTATGGTTCTTAATGTCATATTTGATGGACCAAAAAGTTTTTAGATGATCCGAGTCCGGGGCCCAACCCACTCGGAAGGCGTAGGCTATAGCACACGAAAATATGAGAATCGGGCGGAATTCTGGTTTCTTGGCCGTAAAACGCATAAAATGAGGAACGATCATGGCGGGGCGGTGACTATTGTTCCTTAGGTCTTATGTGATGGGCCAAAAACTTTTTAGGTGATCCAGGTCTGGGGGCCCGAGCCCACTCGGAAGGCTTGGGTTAAAGCACACAAAAATATAGAATCGGGCGGAATTCTAGTTTTTTGGTCGTAAAATGTAAACTAAGGAGAAACGGTCATGGCGAGGTAGTGGCTATGGTTCTTAATGTCGTATTTGATGGCCCGAAAATATTTTAGGTGATCCGATTCCGGGAGGCCGGCCCACTCGGAAGGCGTGGGCTATAGCACACGAAAATATGAGAATCGGACAGAATTCTAGTTTGTTGGCTGTAAAATGAAAAACAATGAGGAACGATCATGGCAGAGCTGTAACTATGGGTCCTTAGGTCATATTTCATGGCCTAGAACATTTTTAGGCGATCAGGGTCCGAGGGCCCGCGCCAACTCGGAAGGCGTGGGCTATTGCACACGAAAATATGGAAATCAGGCGGATTTCTAGTCTTTTGGCCATACAACGCACAACAACGAGGATCGGTCATGGCGAGGCAGTGACTATGGTTCTTAATGTCGTATTTGATGGCCCGAATATTTTTTAGGCGATCCGAGTCCGGGGGCCCCAGCCCACTGGAAAGGCGTAAGCTATAACACACGAAAATATGGGAAACAGGCGGAATTCTAGTGTTTTGGCTGTAAAATGCAAAACAACGAGGAACGGTCAAGGTAGGTCAGTGAATATGGTTCCTTAGATCATATTTGATGGCTCGGAAAAATTTTAGGCGATCGGTTCCGGGGGCCCGGGACCACTCGGAAGGCGTGGGTTATAGCACATGAACAAATGGGAATCGGGCGGAATTCTAGTTTTTTGGCCATAAAACCCAAAACAAGGGAGAAACGGTCATGGAGGGGCGATGACTATGCTTCCTTATGTTGTATTTGATGGCCCGAAAATTTGAGGCGATCCGGGTCCGGGGGGCCCGGCCCTTTTGCAATGCTTGGGCTATAGCGCACAAAAATATGGGAATCAGGCGAAATTCTATGTTTTTGGTCGTAAAACGCAAAATAAAGAGGAACGGTCATGGCAGGGCGGTGACTATGGTTGTTTAGGTTGTATTTGATGGCTTGGAAAAATTGTAGCCGATCCGATTCCGGGGGCCATGGGACCACTCGGAATGCGCACACGAAAGACTAGGAAACAGGCAGCATTCTTGTTTTTTGGCCGTAAAATGCAAAACAACGAGGAACAGTCATGGCGGTGCAGTGACTATGGTTCCATAGGTCGTATTAGATAGCCCGAAAACATTTTAGGCGATCAGGGTTTCGGGGGCCCGGGCCCACTCGGAAGGAATGGGCTATAGCACATTAAAATATGGGATTCAGGAGGAATTCTAGTTTTTTCTCCGTATAACGCAAATAAATGAGGAGAGGTCATGGCGGGGTGATGGCTATGGTTCCTTAGGTCCTATTTGATGGCCCGAAAATAGTTTAGGTGATCCGGGTCCGTGAGGCCTGGGCCCACTCGGAAGGCGTGGGTATAGCACACGAAAATATGGGAATCAGGCAGAATTCAAGTTTTTTTGCCGTATAATGCAAAAACTCGAGGAACATTCATGGCAGAGCGGTGACTATGCTTCCTTAGATCGTATTTGATGGCCCATAAAAATTGTAGGCTATCCGGGTCTGGGCGGCCCGGGCCCACTCGGAAGCCTTGGGCTATAGCACACGAAAATATGAGAATCGGGCGGAATTCTAGTTTCTTGGCCGTAAAACGCAATAACCCGAGGTACCGTCATGAAGAGGTGGTGACTATGGTTCCTTAGGTCATATTTGATGCCTCGGAAAAATTTAATGTGATTCGGGTCCGAAGGGGCCCGGCCCACTCGGAAGGCGTGGGCTATAGAACACAAAAATATGGAAATCAGGCGGAATTCTAGTTGTTTGGCAGTAAAATGCAAAGAATGAGGAACGGTCCTGGCGAGGCGGTGACTATGGTTCATTAGGTTGTATTTGATTTCCCAAAAACATTTACGCAATCTGGTTCCGGGGGGCCCGGACCCAGTCGGAAGGCGTGGGCTATAGCACACGAAAATATGGGAATTGGGCGAAATTCTAGTTTTTTGGCCGTAAAATGCAAAATGGTGAGGAACGGTCATGGCAAGGTTGTGAATATGGTTCTTTAGGGTGCATTTGACGGTCCAAAACAAGTTTATGCGATCTGAGTCCGGGGGGCCCGGCCCACTCGGAAGGCGTGGGCTATAGCACACAAACATATGGTAATCGGGAAGAATTCTAGTTGTTTGGCCGTAAAATGCAAAAAATGGGGAACGATCATGGCAGGGCAGTAAATATGGTTCCTTAGGTCGTATGTTATGGCCTAGAAAAGTTTTAGGCGATCGGGGTTCGGGGGCCTAGGCCCACTTGGGTGGCGTGGGCTATAGCGCACGTAAATATTGGAATCGGGCGTAATTCTAGTGTTTTGACCATAAAACACAAACAACCGAGGAACAATCATGGAGGGATGGTGACGATAGTTCCTTAGGTCGTATTTGATGGCACGAAAATATTTTAGGCGATCGGGGTTCGGGGGCCTAGGCCCACTCGGAAGGCGTGGGCTATAGCACACACAAATATGTAAATCGGGCGAAATTCTAATTGTTTGGCCGTAAAACGTAGATAAGCGAGGAACGGTCATGGCGGGGCAGTGACTATGGTTCCTTAGGTCGTATTTGATGGCCTGGAAAAAGTTTAGGCGATCCGGGTCCGCAGGCCCAGGACCACTCGGAAGCCATGGGCTATCACACCAATATATGGGAAACAGGCGGAATTCTAGTTTTTTGGCTTTAAAATGCAACAGAACGAGGAACGGTCATGGTGAGGCAGTGACTATGGTTCTTTAGGTCGTATTTGATGGCACAAAACAATATTAGGCGATCCGAGTTTGGGTGGCCCGGCCCACTTGGAAGGCATGGGCTATGCACACGAAAATATGGAAATCGGGCGGAATTCTAGTGTTTTGGCCGGAAACGCAAATAAAATGAGGAACGGTCATGGAAGGGCGGTGACTATGGTTCCTTAGGTCGTATTTGATGTCCCGGAAAAATTTTAGGCGATCCGGTTCCGGGCCCACTCATAATGCGTGGGCTGGAATATTAGTCGTTTGGCCGTAAAACGCAAATCAACGAGGAGAGGTCATGGCGGGGTAGTGACAATGGTTCCTTAGGTCATATTGGATGGCCCGTAAACAGTTTAGGCGATCCGGATCCGGGGGGCCAACCTACCGGGAAAGTGTGGGATATATCACATGCAAATATGAAAATCGGCCGGAATTCTAGTTATTTGGCCGTAAAACGCAAACAAAAGAGGATCGGTCATGGCATGGTGGTGACTATGCTTCTTAATGTCATATTTGATTTCCCAAAAAGATTTTAGGCGATCCGAGTCTGGGGAGCCTGGCCCACTTGGAAGGTGTGGGCTAGCACACGAAAATATGAAAATCGGGCTGAATTCTAGTTCTTTGTCGTAAAACACACAAAATGAGGAACGATCATGGAAGGGCGGTGACTATGGTTCCTTAGGTCGAATTTGATGGCCCAGAAAATTTTTAGGCGATCCAGGTCTAGGGGTCTCGAGCCCACTCGGAAGGCGTAGCACACAAAAACATGGGAATCGGGCAAAATTCTAGTTTTTCTGCCGTAAAATGTAAAAAAGGAGGAATTTTCATGGCGGGGAAGTGACTATGGTTCCTTAGGTCATATTCTATGCGCCGGAAAAATATTAGGCGATCAGGGTCCAGGGGCCCTGGCCCAATCAGAAAGCGTGGGCTGTGGCACACGTAAATATGGGAATCAGGCGAAATTCTAGTATTTTGGCCGTAAATTGCAAAATAAGAGAGGAACAATCATGGTAGGATAGTGACTATTGTTCCTTAGTTCGTATTTGATGGCCCGAAAACTTTAAGGCGAACTGGGTCCGGGGGGCTCGGGCCCTTTCGCAAGGCGTGGGCTATAGCACACAAAAATATGGGAATTGGGTGGAATTCTACGTTTTTGGCTGTAAAACGCAACAGAACAAGGAACAGTCATGGCGAAACGGTGACTATGGTTCGTTAGGTAAAATTTGATGGCCCGAAAACTTTTAGGCGATCCGGTTCCCGGGTCCCCTGGACCACTCGAAAGGCGTGGGCTATAACACACGAAAAATGGGAATCGGGCGGAATTCTTGTTTTTTGGCCGTAAAATACACAAATATGAGGAACGGTCATGGCGGGGTAGTGAATATAGTTCCATAGGTCTTATTTTATGTCCCGAAATATTTTTAGGCGATCGGGGTGAGGGGCCCGGGACAACTCGGAAGGCGTGGGCTATAGCACACGAACATATGGGAATCTGGCGGAGTTCTAGTTATTTGGCCGGAAACGCAAACAAACGAGGAATGGTCATGGTGGGGTGGTGACTATGGTTCCATAGGTCGTATTTGATGGCCCTAAAAAATTTTAGGATATCCGGTTACGGGGGGCCTGAGCCCACTTGGAAGGCTTGGGCTAAAGCACACGCAAATTGGGAATCGGGCGGAATTCTAGTTGTTTTGCCGTAAAACACAAAAATCCGAGGAGAGGTCATGGTGAGGTAGTGTCTATGGTTCCTTAGGTCGTATTTAATGGCCCAAAAAAGTTTTAGGCGATCCGGGTCCCGGGGGGGAGTGGGGGCTGCCCACAGGGAAGGCGTGGGCTATAGCACATGACAATATGGGAATCAGGTGGAATTCTAGTTTTTTTGCCGGAAACACAAAAACAACGAGGAACGGTCATGGCGGGGCGGTGACTATGGTTCCTTAAGGTCGTATTTGATGGCCTGGTAAAATTTTAGGCGATCCGGTTCTAGTGGGCCCGGGCCAACTCGTAAGGCATGGGCTATACACACGAAAATATGGGAATCAGGCGGAATTCTAATATTTTGGCCGTAAAATGCAAAACCACGAGGAGAGGTCATGACGGGCCAGTGACTATGGTTCCTTAGGTCCTATCTGATGGCCCAGAAATATTTTAAGTGATCCGGGTCCGGGGGGGCCTGCCCACCGGGAAGGCATGGGCTATATCACACGAATATGTGGAATCGGGCGGCATTCTAGTTTTTTGGCCTTAAAACGCAAACACAAAGAGGATCCGTCATGGCAAGGCAGTGACTATGGTTCTTAATTTTGTATTTGACATCCCGAAAAAATTTTAGGCGATCCGAGTACGGGGACCCGGCCCACTCGGAAGGCGGGGGCAAGCACACAAAATTATGGGAATCGGGCGAAATTCTAGTGTTTTTGCCGTAAAACGCAAAAAATGGGGAACGATCATGGCGGGCGGTGACTATAGTTCCTTAGGTCATATTTGATGGCCAAGAAACAATTTTGGCGATCAGGGTCCAAGGGGCCCGGGCCCACTCAGAAGGCATGGGCTATAGCATACAAAAAATGGGAATCGGGCGGAATTCTAGTATGTTGGCCATAAAATGCAAAACAAGCGATTAGGTCGTATTTGATGGCCCGTAAAATTTTAGGCGATCAGTTTTAGGGGGCCGAGCCCGTTCGCAAGGCGTGGGCTATAACATGAAAATATGGAATCGGGCGGAATTCTACGTTTTTGGCCGTAAAACAAAAACATCGAGGTGAGGTCATGGCGGGGTAGTTACTATGGTTCCTTAGGTCGTATTTGATGGCTCGTAAATATTTTAGGCGATCCGGGTCCGGGAGGCCTGCCCACCGGGAAAGCATGGGCTATATCACATGCAAATTTGGGAATCGGGCGGAATTCAAGTTTTTTGGCCGTAAAATGCAAACAAAAGAGGATCGGTGATGGCAAGGCGGTCACTATGGTTCTTAATGTCACATTTGATTTCCCAAAAAATATTTACGCGATCCGAGTCCCTGGGGCCCGGCCCACTCCGAATGCATGGGCTAGCACATGAAAATATAGAAATCGGGCGGAATTCTAGTTTGTTTGCCGTAAAATGCAAAAGATGAGGAACGATCATGGCTGGACGGTGACTATGGTTCCTTAGGTCGTATCGGATGGACCGGAAAATTTTTAGGCGGTCCAGGTCTAGGGGTCCCGGGTCCACTCGGAAGGCATGGGCTAAAGCACACGAAAATATGAGAATCGGGCGGAATTCTAGTTTTTTGGCCGTAAAATGTAAAAAAGGAGGAACTATCATGGCGGGGCAGTGACTATGGTTCCTTAGTTGGAATTCTAAGGCCCAGAAAAATTTTAGGCGATCAGGGTCCGGGGGGCCCGGGCCCACACAGAAAGCGTGGGCTATACCACACTAAAATATGAGAATCGGGAGGAATTCTAGTATTCTAGCCGTAAAACGCAAAACACGTTAGGAACAGTCATGGTAGGGCGGTAACTACGGTTCCTTAGTTCGTATTTGATGGCCCGAACAATTTTAGGTGAACTGGGTCTGAGGGGCCCGGGCCCTTTCGCAAGGCGTGGGCTATAGCACACAAAAAGATGGGAATCGGGCGGAATGCTATGCTTTTGGCGGTAAAACGCAAAATAACGAGGAACGGTCATGGCGGGGCGGTGACTATGGTTCCATAGGTCATATTTGATGGCCCGGAAATTTTAGGCGATCCGGTTCCCTGGGCCCCGGGTCCACTCGAAAGGCATGGGCAATAACACACAAAACAATGGGAATCGGGCGGAATTCTTGTTTTTTGGCCGTAAAACACAAAAGAATATGGAACAGTCATGGCGGGGCAGTGACTATGGTTCCTTAGGTAACATTTGATGTCCCGGAAAGTTTTAGGCGATCTGGTTCCCTAGGCCCCGGGACCACTCGAAAGGCATGGGCTATAACACACAAAAGAATGGGAATCGGGTGGAATTCTTGTTTTTTGGCCGTAAAATGCAAAACAAATGAGGAACGGTCATGGCGGGGAAGTGAATATGGTTCCTTAGGTCGTATTAGATGGCCCGAAAATATTTAAGGCGATCGGGGTGAGGGCGCCCGGGCCCACTCGGAAGGCGTGGGCTATAGCAAACAAAATTATGGTAATCGGGCAAAATTCTAATTGTTTGGCCGTAAAACGCAAAAAAGCGAGGAACGGTCATGGGGGGGCGGTGACTATGGTTCCTCAGGTCATATGTGATGGCCCGAAAAAAGTTTAAGCGATCCGAGTCCGGGGTGGCCGGCCCACTTGGAAATATGGGAATCGGGCGGAATTCTAGTTTTTGGCCGGAAACGCAAAAACACGAGGAATGGACATGGTGAGGTGGTGACTATGGTTCCTTAGGTCATATTTGATGGCCCGAAAAGTTTTAGGCGATCCCGTTCCGAGGGCCCGAGCCCACTCGAAAGGCTTGGGTTAAAGCACACGAAAATATGGGAATCGGGCGGAATTCTAGTTGTTTGGCCGTAAAATGCAACAAACCGAGGAGAGGTCATGGTAAGGTAGTGTCTATGGTTCCTTAGATCGTATTTGATGGCTCGGACAATTTTTAGGCGATCCGTGTCCGGGGGGTGCCCACCGGGAAGGCGTGGGCTATATCGCACGAAAATATGGGAATTAGGCAGAATTCTAGTTTTTTGACTGTAAAACGCAACACAACGAGGAATGGTCATGGCAGGGCGGTGACTATGGTTCATTAGGTCGTATTTGATGGCACCTAAAATTTTTAGGTGATCCGGGTCTAGGGGTCTCGGGCCCACTCAGAAGGCGTGGCACACGAAAATATGGGAATCGGGCAGAATTCTAGTGTTTTGGCCGTAAAACATAACAAAGGAGGAACGGTCATGGTGGGCTAGTGACTATGGTTCCTTAGTTCGTATTCTATGGCCCAGAAAAAACTTTAGGCGATCCGGGGGGCCCAGGCCCACTCATAAGGCGTGGGCTATAGCTCATGAAAATATTGGAATCGGGCGAAATTATAGTATTTTGGCCGTAAAACGCAAAACAAGCAAGGAACAGTCATGGCAGGGCGGTGTCTATTATTCCTTAGGTCGTATTTGATGGCCCGAAAAATTTTAGGCGATCCTGGTCCGGGGGAGTCGGGCCCTTTCGCAAGGTGTGGGCTATAACACGAAAATATGGGAATCTGGCAGAATTCTACGTTTTTGACCATAAAACGCAAATAATCGAGGTACATTCATGGAGCGGCGGTGACTATGGTTCATTAGGTCGTATTTGATGGCCCGAAAAAATTTTAGGTGGTCCGGTTCCGGGGATCCCGGGACCACTCGGAAGGCATGGGCTATAGCATACGAAAATATGAGAATCAGGCGGAATTCTTGTTTTTGGCCGAAAAATGCAAAAAATGAGGAACGGTCATGGCGGGGCAGTGACTGTGGTTCCTTAGTCGTATTAGATGACCCAGAAAAATTTTAGGCGATCAAAATCAGAGGGCCGGGCCCACTCGGAAGGCGTATAGCACACAAAAATATAGGAATCGGGCGGAATTCTAGTATTTTGGCCGTAAAACGCAAAGAACCGAGGAGTGATCATGGCGGGTCGGTGATTATGGTTCCTTAGGTCATATTGGATGGGCCAAAAAATTTTTAGGCGATCCGAGTCTGGGGGGCCCGCCCCACTTGGAAGACGTGGGCTATAGCACACGAAAATATGGAAATCTAGCGGAATTCTTATTTTTTGGTCGTACAACACAACAAAACATGGAACGGTTATGGCGGGGCAGTGACTATGGTTCCTTAG
Source organism: Nicotiana otophora (assembly GCA_000715115.1). Taxonomy (NCBI): domain Eukaryota; kingdom Viridiplantae; phylum Streptophyta; class Magnoliopsida; order Solanales; family Solanaceae; genus Nicotiana; species Nicotiana otophora. The sequence continues at coordinate 25,147 of AWOL01S0085716.1, forward strand.
GTCGTGTTCGATGGCCTAGAAAATTTTAGGCGATCAGGGTCTTGGGGGGCTGGGCTCTTTCGCAAGGCGTGGGCTATAACACGAAAATATGGGAATCGGGCGGAATTCTACGTTTTTGGCCGTAAAACGCAAAACCTTTGAGGAACGTTCATGGAGAGGCCGTGACTATGGTTCATTAGGTCGTATTTGATGGCGCGGAAAAATTTTAGGCGATTCGATTCTGGGGCCCCCGGGACCACTCGGAAGGCATGGGATATAACATACGAAAAAATGGAAATCAGGTGAAATTCTTGTTTTTTTGGCCATAAAATGCAAGAAACAAGGAACGGTCATGGCGGGGCAGTGACTGTCGTTCCTTAGGTCGTATTAGATGGCCCAGAAAAATTTTAGGCGATCCAAGTCAGAGGGCCGGGCCCACTCGGAAGGCGCGGGTTATAGCACACGAAAATATGGGAATCTGGCGGAATTCTAGTAGTTTGGCCGTAAAACGCAGAAAAATGAGGGGTGGTCATGGTGGGGTGGTGACTATGGTTCCTTAGGTCATATTGGATGGCCCGAAAAAATTTTAGGCGATCCGAGTCCGAGGGGCCCACCCCACTTGGAAGGCGTGGGCTATAGCACACGCAAATATGGGAATCTGACGGAAATCTAGTTGTTTGGCCATACAACGCAACAAAACGTGTAACGGTCATGGAGAGGCTGTGACTATGGTTCATTAGGTCGTATTTGATGGCACGGAAAATTTTAGGCGATCTGGGTCTGGGGGGCCCGAGCCTACTCGAAGGCGTGGGCTATAGCACACGAAAATGTGAGAATCGGGCAGAATTCTAGTTTGTTGCCCGTAAAATGCAACAAAACGAGGAGGGTTCATGGCCAGGAAAAGTTTTAGGTGATCCGGGTCCGTGGGGGCCTGCCCACTGGGAAGGCGTGGGCTATATCACACAAAAATATGGGAATCAGGAGGAATTCAAGTTTTTATGCTGTAAAACGCAAAAACAAAGGATCGGTCATGGCAAGGCTGTGACTATGGTTCTTAATGTCGTATTTGATGGTCCAAAAAATTGTTAGACGATCCGAGTCCAGGGGCCGCGGCCCACTCTGAAGGTGTGGGCTATATAGCACACGAAAATATGGGAATCGGGCGGAATTCTAGTGTTTTGGCCGTAAAATGCAAACAATGAGGAACGATCATGGCGGGGCGGTGACTATTGTTCCTTAAGTCGTATTACATGGCCCGAAAAAGTTTTAGGCGATCGGGGTCCGAGGTCCCACTCCCACTCGGAAGGCGTGGGCTATAGCACACGCAAATATGGAAATCGGGCGCAATTCTAGTGTTTTTGCCATAAAACTCAAAAGAACGAGGATCGATCATGGTGCAGTGGTGACTATGGTTCTTAATGTCGTATTTGATGGCCCGAAATATTTTTAGGCGATCCATATCTAGGGGGCCGACCCAATCAGAAGGCGTGGGCTATATCGCACGCAAATATGGGAATCGGGCGGAATTCTAGTTTTTTGGCCGTAAAACGCAAACAATAAGGAACTATCATGGCGGGGCAGTGACTATGGTTCCTTAGGTCGTATTTGATGGCCCAGAAAATGTTTTGAAGATCCGGGTCTGGGGCCCTGGGTCCACTCGAAAGGCATGGGCTATAACACACAGAAATATGGGAATCGGGCGAAATTCTAGTTTTTTGGCCGGAAATGCAAAACAACGAGGAACGGTCATGGCGGGGCGGTGACTATGGTTCCTTAGGTCATATATCATGGCCCAAAACAATTTTAGGCAATCCGGTTCCGGGGGGCCCGGGCCCACTCGGAAGGCGTGGGCTATAGCACACGAAAATATGGGAATCGGGCGGAATTCTAGTTTTTTGGCTATAAAACGCAAAACAACGAGGAGAGGTCATGGCGGGGCAGTGACTATAGTTCCTTAGGTCGTATTTGATGGCCCTAAAATATTTTAGGCGATCCGGGTCCGGGGGGCCTGCCCAGTGGGAAGGCGTGGGCTAAAGCACATGAAAATATGGGAATCGGGCGGAATTCTACTTTTTTGTCCGTAGAACGCAAAACATGAGGAACGATCATGGCGGAGCGGTAACTATGGTTCCTTAAGTCGTATTGCATTGCATAGAAAATTTTTAGGCGATCGGGTTCGGGGGGCCTGCGCCCACTAGGAAGGCGTGGGCGCACACGAAAATATGGGAATCTAGCGGAATTCTAATGTTTTGGCCGGAAACGCAAAATAACGAGGAACGGTCATGGTGGGGCGGTGACTATGGTTCCTTAGTTCATATTGGTTGGCCCGAAAATATTTTAGGCAATCCGGTTCCGGCAGGCCTGAGCCCACTGGGAAGACGTGGGCTATATAGCATGCAAAAAATGGGAATCGGGCTGAATTCTTGTTATTTGGCCGTAAAATGCCAACAAACGAGGAACGGTCATGGATGGACAGTCACTATGGTTCCTTAGGTCATATTATATGTCCCGCAAAACTTTTAGGCGATCGATGTCTGGTGGGCACGGGCCCACTCGGAAGGCATGTGCTAGCACAGGAAAATATGGGAATCGGGTGGAACTCTAGTATTTTGGCCGTACAATGCAAACAACGAGGAGAGGCATTGGGGGGGGGGTGACTATGGTTCCTTAAGCGATCCGATTCCGGAGTGGCCGGCCCACATGGAAGGCGTGTGCTATAGCAGACGAAAATATGGGAATCGGGCGGATTTCTAGTTATTTGGCGGTAAAACACAAATAATGAGAAACGATCATGGAGGAGCGGTAACTATGGTTCCTCAGGTCATATTGTATGGTCCGGAAAATATTTAGGCGATCAGAGTCCGGGAGCCCGCGCCCACTCAGAAGGCGTGGGCTATAGCACACGAAAATATAGGAATCAGGCGGAATTCTAGTTTTTGGCCGGAAACGCAAAAACACGAGGAATGGACATGGTGAGGTGGTGACTATGGTTCCTTAGGTCATATTTGATGGCCCGAAAAAATTTTAGGCGATCCGGTTCCAAGGGCCCGAGCCCACTCGAAAGGCTTGGACTAAAGCACACGAAAATATGGGAATCGGGCGGAATTCTAGTTGTTTGACCGTAAAACGCAACAAACTAAGGAGAGGTCATGGTAAGGTAGTGTCTATGGTTCCTTAGGTCGTATTTGATGGCCCGGACAATTTTTAGGCAATCCGTGTCCGGGGGGGGGGGGGGGGGGGTTGATCGACTAAGTTCCTTAGGAGGAAAAGGTGCAAAAATCT